>CM016721.1:47035011-47257511 GCA_005771605.1 Scutellaria baicalensis
GAAAAGTTTGAGATATTTACAGAAATATTATTTTCTCAACAAAAAAGTGTCACGTCAACAATATTTTTATTTTGCATTTTTTGTTATTTAATCCATTCAATTTATAAAATATAATTATATATATTGTATTAGTTTATTCTTATTTTATTAATACTAATTAAGTTATTTTTTATTGAATAATTTCTTATACACCAACAATAGAATATAGATAATGTTCAAACAATAATTTCATAATAAATATTAATTTGTTTGGGGATAATTGTATCATATTTAATATAAATATAATTTATAAATAAGTGTAACACTACTAAAAATGTGTATGTATACATATATGTATATAAAATGTATTTAGTGTGAAAAAATATGTCATTCTAAGTATTTTTTAAATTAATATTTGTAAGTGTCCCATCAACAATTTTTTTTATTTTGCATTTTTTTACTATTTAATTCATTTGATCTAATAATATAAATATTGTATCAATTTATCCTTATTTTATTGATCTAAATTAATTTTTATTGAATAATTTATTAAAATTCAACAATAGATATCCAAAGAATAATTTCAATAATAAATATTAACATGCATGGGGATAATTTATACCATAATAATATAAATTTAATAAATAAATATAACACTATTAAAGATGTGTGTATATACATATATGTATATATAGTATGTATTTAGTTTGAATTATATGTCATCTTAAATATTTTTAAATTATAATATCTCATAATCAAATAAAATTTTAGCATTTTACTTTACATTCAGGACTTCGTATGTTTTTATATGAGAGTGCACGTTTTGAATTTATATGGCTCACCTGATTATTTAAAGTATGTTTAATTTCTAATTATATTGTCATTATCATGATCGTAGACTACTACTACATTTTGAGTATGTGTTGAGCTTAAATTGTAATGATCAATGTCGTGCTATATCAATTAATTTACGTGATATTTATAAAGGAATAGTTATCTGCCATATTCGAGGTTAAGCATTAATAAAAAAATTAATAAAAAATTACATAATATTAATAAAAAAATTAATTCAATTTATTTTGAAATAAAAGGTTGAAAATACATAATTGACAGTGCTTGCATCAAGTTCCTACGAAAATTTCTAATTTTATTGTGTAATGTTTCTATAAACACATACTCACATACACACATGTATTTTATTTAAATAATTGAATTTGATTTTTAATTAATTCATAATTTTTTTAGTTTTTTAGTATATTTTATTTAAGTGATTGAAGATATTAGTTTGTACCACAAATGAAAAAAAAAATGTTTCGACTATAATTGTAGTGTATAAATAAGTTTTTAAAAAATTTACAAACTTTACGGGTAGAATTTCCAATTTTAATTTGAAAATCATGATATTGATACTTATGCTTTTAGTATTGATCATAGATTAGTGAATTGGATGTGTATAATATCAATTATTGTTGTGAATTGAATTATCTTAAGCAAATTTATATTTTTCTTAGCTATTAAATTATATTGTTTTTTATATACTAAAATTACTTACACTATTATGAAATAATTAATATTCACCAACATTATCACAAAACGCGCATCGCGCGGGTGCAAGTATTAGTTTGATTAACAACACCATATTATTTACCAAAGCCACAAATTGCATTTCAATATCTATCTAACCTTGTTACTTCGATGTGTGCTTGTTCGTTTCATCTTCGTTTTTTGTTTCCAATTTTTATAAATTTCATTTATAATATTTATGTTTGAAGAAGTTTGAGGGTTTTTTCTATTTTTTGGTCAATGAGCCGTTTTTGTTCCACATTTAGAAACGTTTTTTTTTTTGGAAATGAAGACTGCAATAAATTGAATTTAATCCATGAAACTAAGACGGATGGACTTCATAAAATGGTGAAGACTTAATGTCACCGAATTATAGACGTCAAATATTTTTTTTTATTGATATATTTTTGAATTATATCAAACGAGGCAATCTCATATTATATATATACATAACATTTAGGGTGTGTTTGTTTCACTTGATATAATGCATTTGATTGCATCTCAGTGATATATTGAGAATGAGATATATTGAGAATGATAGGTAATTTTGATTGCATCTAAGTGATATATTGAGAATGATAGGTAACTTTGATTGCATCTTAGTGATATATTGAGAATGATA
Source organism: Scutellaria baicalensis (assembly GCA_005771605.1). Lineage (NCBI taxonomy): Eukaryota > Viridiplantae > Streptophyta > Magnoliopsida > Lamiales > Lamiaceae > Scutellaria > Scutellaria baicalensis. Next base: position 47,037,176 of record CM016721.1, read on the forward strand.
GGTAATTTGGTAATGTTTAAAGATGTTGGTTGGATTTTACATAATTAATACTAGGCAAATATTTTGTGCAACTAGTGCATGGAATTAGGATCCATGCACCCGGGTCGACCGGCCCCATGCGCCTCTAATGCGTGTTTCACGCGCCCCACGCACTCTCACGCGCCCCCACGCACCTGGTGGGTGTGCTCAAACCCACCAAGATTCGCTCCAGGGCAGTCATACCCTCATGTTATGTTAGGGTTACCTTCATGTTATGTTAGGGATTATCTTCATGTTATGTTAGGGTTACCCTCATGAGAGTAACACTAACATAACATGAAGGTAACCCTAACATAAACGTGAAGGTCACTCTAACATAACATGAAGGTATGATTAACATTGGTTTTTACCTTCATGTTATGTTAATGTTACTTTCATGTTATGTTAGTGTTTACCTTCATGTTATGTTAGTGTTACCTTCATGTTATATTAGTGTTACCTTAGTGTTATTTTTAGTTCAGTGGTTTTAAACTAAGGGTATTGAAATTTGGAGATGGGGTCACATTACATAACGGGAAGGTAAATCTAACATAACATGAAGGTAACACTAACATAACGTGAAGGTAATGACCAAAAACACGTGAAAAAGTAAAGAGGCGGGGGTTGGGCTAGCCGCACGCGGCCCCTCGAGCGGCCCAGTTGAGATCCGTGCAACTGGTGCACAGGATAACAACTCTTAATACTATTATAATATTAATAATTGGAATATGAGATATTTAATAATAGTGGATGTTTTGGTTTTGATAGTGGATCACTCTTCCAACATAGGATATGTAGTATCAACCATTTGCATGATATGAGAAGTGAGCTTCCCTATTTCCAAAGCTTTAAATATGCCAACCAAACATGAGAAACGAGCTTTTCTATTTCCAGGACTTTAAGTATGCCAACCAAATATGATGTTAGTAGGACTGATGGGTAATATATTTCTTTGTAATAATGCCAAGCAAAGAGTTGAGCAAATAAATCATCATAAATGCAATGACTACTCATATTTGAAGTGTATTTAATAATGTGAAGTGCTTTCATTCATCAAATTCTGCTCTGACAAAAGTAGAAAGCAATCAAGATTTTTGAAACCTATTTCAAACCAATTTTAAGCAATTATATTATCTAGCATGCATAAAAATCACTTCCTGTGAAACTCTTCTTCTTTTTCTTTTTTTTAAAACACCAGTGAAATTTTTCAGTGTGCAGTGAACTCTGCTATATGGTGGGAGCAAAACGATGAACAAGGATTCTCTTAGATGATTTCGATTCAAAATGTTTATAAATTGCAAAATGCAATGATACCAAGCACTCAAAAGCAAAAGTTATACTCTGCAACCATTGGGATTTTAAAGATAGCAGTATTAAAGATCCAAATTAAACACGAATCTCGTCTGTTCCTACAAGCCTTTATTAAGAACACTCTAGGAAGTAAACTAGAGTGTTTCCATAACGAGCAAGTACTCAACAATAGCCATATAGAAGCAGAGACCACGACGGTTCATTCAGCCTTGAAGGCCGATGATACCTGCAAAACATAGTCATAACATTAAGTAGGGGTTTGATAATGTAATTCACATTATTTTGCTGTTTAGTTATAACCTAATACAAAAGTAGATGGTAGTTCAAGAAAGCAGGTTGAACATTTATAGTTTTACACCAATGCAAAGAGGCTATTTCACATTTTAAGATATGACTGAAATTGTTGTTTGTAGTTTAGTTTTCAAGCAGTATCTGTTAAAGATATGGATAAAAATTTACTGGGACTTCAATGTAGATGATGGTGGCTAAGATTTCATACAGCAAACATAAACTGAATATGTGAATATCGTGTATTATCTAAGTGAAGTGACATGATCGTGTTTAAATTTTCAACTTGTCAGTAAAACCTTTCATGAATAATATATTTCAATGATGTTAAAAGGCCAAGAACCAATTTTTCTTACCACAAGCAATTCTTCCTCCAGCATTCCCAGTAGTTTTGCTTAGTTCATGTCCACCTGAAGCAACAAAAGAAGCATGGCATGAGTATTTTGATTTCCAATATAAAGCAATTAAGCACCAAAATTAATCTAATCTCCATTTCTCTCTCTCATCCTTTTTGTTGGTTAATCCAGTGGTCGCCACCCGCCATAGTCAAAGGCTTACTTTCTTACTTTAAGTTATTGCTTTTAAAGACTAAAAAATAAGTATTAGCAGGCTCCTAGTTTATGATTAACCCATCAAAGCATGCTCACCCCTTCCAAGATCATCAGGATCAGCATGGACAACAACAGCTCTTCCGACTATGGAATGCGGTCCAGAAAGTGGTATCTGCAAACATTCCAGAATCTTAATGACAATTACATTGGAGAACAACTTTAGATATTTACACAAAGTTATAGTGAAGAAAGGGGACCTGCTTGTCAACAATGCTAATATTAGCAGTACCTGAAACATTCAAAAGCCAGATAAGATAAATATTAATCTAACAGATGGGAAAACTAACAGACAAGTGTACTGTTCAGTGAGCAAAGTCACCCAAAACATGTTTCCCAGTATACAGAATGTAGAAACTAGCCAAGAAATAAATGTTAATATCTTGAAACAAAAACTTTGCTGATGGTTAGAATCACAAATATTATTCTTTAAAAGTGGATGCAGCAACATCAACTGCCACTGAAGTGAAGCTAAAGAACTTGAGCTCCCATGTTTATAGTCAGTTCCAAAGGAGAAAGTCATATTTCAAGCATAGATGTCTTAGAAGGACAACTGTCCAGAAAGTTTTCATAACAAAGTGAGGGTAATTACCGTCGTCTCCAACTGTGAGGTTTCCGAGGTCACCAGCATGGCGAACCTCATCATCAGGAGCACCATGCTCATGGCCCTTTGGATTGAAGTGGGGACCTACAGGTATAAATAAGCATAATATGAACATAAGCAGAAAACCTAGACAGATGCAGCCAACACACTTTTCTCACACACAATAAAAGCCAGTAGTAGTTTTACCGGTTGACATGCAGCCATTGGTGGTGTCACCAAGGGCATGTACATGAAAGCCATGGAGCCCAGGTTTAAGGCCAGAAATGGTTCCAGTTACAGTTGTTGGGCCTGTAACGTGAAAGAAACAATCGTTGAACAATCTGAAGAAACTTAATAAACAGTCACAACTCACATGATGTGATAAAAACAATAATTACCATCTCCTTCCTGAGTGAAGTTGATGGTGCCATTGACACCCTCGCTGCTGCTGAGCACTACGACTGCCTTCACCATGGTTCTGTGTTCTACAAAACTTTACCAGTCAAATGCAAATAAAGAAACCAAATCGAACCATTATCTAAGAAATGAACTAAAACTTTGACGGAAAAAACTAACTATTCAAAACATTAACAAGCTTCAAAAACAATCACATCAAATTCAATTCAGATTATCTTAGAAAAACGGAGTAAACAACTAAGTACGACCGTGAAGCTATCGATCTAAACCACAATCTCCGCGACACAACATGATTCAATCCATCTCTGACAACTTTAACTGGAGAAGCTAACACAAGCAAAACCCCCTAACAACTAAATTGAAAACAAAAACTTGAGCTTTCCAAACGTAAATCGATGGACAAATTTGACAAATCGCACTACCGACGAATTCAGCCCATTACCAGAAAAATCAATAGATAAAAACGTATTTCAATACAAAAAACGGCAACTTAATCAAGTAATTCTACAATAAATACAGAGAGCTTGAAGATCAAGCTATGAGTATAAACACAGAAGTCAAAGGCAGAGAAGAACATCAATTCATCCCATCTATCTAACCACAAAAAAGTTCACAAAATTAAAAAAAAAAAAATCGAATAGAGACAGAATCTTGCCAATGAATGAAACACGTATACGCAGATTTGATTGTATCAATCGCGAAATTTACCTCAGAGCACCCCTGCTTTGTAGAGAGAGAGAGAAGAGAGAGAGAGAGAGAGTGAGTGAAAATTCTAGTAGATGAAATGAATTGAAGGGTAGGTGGAAGTTGGAGTTTTATGCTTCTCCCTTTTCTTTTTTCCACTTTTAATTAAGTTTCTTTATTTATTTTCTATTTATCCAACCATTGGTGGCTATTCAATTATTGGAACCGGCTATACAGATCCCATTTTAACATAAACATGGCCAAACGGTTCCGAAAACTAGATTCAGGCCGGTTTGAATCGGTGGTCAACGGTTCCACCCGATTCTGGTTCTGAATCGTAACCGGGAACCGTATATATACGTTCGTGATATTTGGTTAAACCGCCAGTTTGTGCAATACTTTTTTTTTATTTCAGGTGCCACGTGGATGGCTTACGTTCAAACTCAAGTAGTCGTTGGAGATCAACGACCCACGCGAAGTAGCCGTTGGAAACCGGTTCAACCGGAACCGCAACCGAACAGGCGTTTAAATCACCGATTTTGATGAAATTTGAATTACATGGCCGAGATCAACTGTCCAGATCTCCTAACTGGCACTGAATCGCCGGTTCAACGGAACCCGAACCGGCGGTTCAAACCGGAGCGTACCATTTTTTTTTTTTGAAATCTATAAATAGGGGGTTGAAATGTTGTATTTTTCACACCTCTCTCTTGCTCTATATCTCTCAATTCTTACTCTCTCTCTCTCTCTCTCTCTCTCTCAATTCTTGCAATTCTAGCAAAATTCAAGGTGTTAGTTAAGAATTTTTTGTTCTAATTCATAGCTTATAGATCAAAGTTTAGTTTTACATTTGTGCTTCTACATTTCTACTTCTACATTTCTTATTTCCTACCTTTCTACCTCATACATTTCTACTTCCTTTACTTTTTTTATTATTAAATATGCCTCGAAGAGGATCGTCGTCTACATCTCGTTGGAAGGGTAAAAGTCACATGTCTCCTCCACGAGATGATGATACTTACATTGATGAATGGTTGGGTGAAGATGTGGATTTGGGCCCCAAAATCCAAGCCACCTTAACTGAAAGCGAAGATGAGATGTCGCTGCCTACAACACAAGAAAGTGCACAAGAAAAAGTGCCCCGTCTCAAACCACTTCAACAACTAGAGCCGCATCATCACTTTGAAGTGACATTTTCTCCGTCCACTTCAAGAAGGAGCAATGTCCTAATAGTAACATCGACTACATAGTCTCTTGCAACCATTGTTCGCAAAAATACAAGTTCAAGCATGGAGGGGGATATGGAACTTTCACCAACATGTCGTGAAGAAGCATCCGGATAAGATAAGATTGGATCGGTCTCAAACGCAACTACGAGGATTTACCAGCTCGTCACAAGGTATGAATTCTTTAACTTTTAAATTTAGTCAATTAGAATGGAGGAAAGAAAATTGTGATTTGATTGCCATGAAACATCTTCCACTAGGATATCTATGCGATGAAACCTATGAAAATCATATTAATAAGTATTTGCAACCGCCTGCTAGATTATATCTAGGAACACTCAAACACGTGATATTAGTAAAAGAGTTGCTGAATTTAAATATCAATTAATGCAAGAGTTAGGTAAATTTAAAACAAAAATTTCTATTTGTTGTGATTGTTGGAAGGATCCTTACGGATTTCATAATTATATGGGTATGACTTGTCATTGGATTAATAAAGCATGAGATCATAAAAAACGTTTAATTGGTTTTTTACAATTTGATAAGAAACATTCCGCTATTCATATTTCTCGAACAATGATTAAAGTTTTAAATGATTATGGAATTTTAACTAGAATATTTGCCATAACCTTTGATAATGCATCAAATAATACTGCTAGTATACCTACCCTTGTTGAATTTTGTAAACCTCCAATAAATTGTGTATTTTTCCATACCCGTTGTATGGCTCACATTTTTAACATATGTGTGCAAGATGGTTTAAAATGTATAGCCAAAGATTTAGAAAAACAATTAATTTTTCAACTTCTTTCGTTAACAGACGTAAACAATGGGCTAGGTTTTGTAAGGATAATGGTATGGAAGCTAGAAAATTCTTTAGAGATGTTGAGACAATGTGGAACTCTACATATTATATGCTTCAAGATACTTATAACTACAAAAACCTTTTATGTGTTTTTTTGTTGGAAATGGGTGATCATAACTATATGTTACATAGTGAGACATGGGGTTCTTGTGTAAACTTGATAGAGATGTTAAAAGTTTTTGAAGAAGCAACTAAGGACATTAATGGATGTTATTATCCTACTTCTCCTATAGCATTAGTGGATGTCATTATTGCTAAGGAGTTTTTTACAAGTCTTGCCTCGACGGTCTCGATTGAACATGCATTTAGCATTGCGGGCCACATATTGACTCTGAGACAAGCAAACTTGGCCAAGGAGAATGTGCAAAACATTATGCTCCTTGAGGATTGGTGCAAAGCCACCACACGTCAATAACATCTTGATTCCGAGGCATTGGACAACGGTGGTCCCGATTTGTTTAGCTACGACTCGAACACATCATCCTCCGATGGCACACCAACCAACTTCGACGATTATTGAAGAAGGTAAGTTGAGGTAAGAGAATTGAGTGAGCTTTGATTCCTTAATTTTATAAATTATGGATACATAGACAATTTCATTATAAATTTGGAAATGAATTTCAATTCTAAAATTAGAATGAAACTCAAACTCTTTCAATTTTTTCCCCTTCCCTTATATCTTTTATTTCATTTCATCTTCATTCCTTGATGTTGTACTTGTTTGTTTGTATTATAATATCAATTTTTTGACTTGTAATTTGTAAATTTGTAATTGTAATTTGTAATAGATAATTGAAAAGTTGTAATAGATAGACTTTTTTTATACTACATTAGTGATTAGTCTATAGATTTAAATAGAGTTCTAACTTGTAAATTTGTAATAATTTTCCAATTTTTTATCAAAAGACAAAAGTTTATTGTTAGTCTCTCCCATTTAATATTTTGTATTCTAAAATATCAATTTATTTGGAAACTAGTATTAAAAATACAACGGAACCGGCCCGAACCGGCGGTTCTGGTTAAACCACCGGTTCCCGAACCGGAACCGTAACCTTAGCCCATCCGGTTAGGTTCCAGTTTGGCCTTCCCGAAACCGCGAACTGCTGGTTCCGGTTGGGCATGTCTAATTTATCACACCCCATATAAAAGATTTAATATACTATGATTTCTAATCAAACCCCTTAATTAGACTATTTTATCTTTTAATTAAAATAAATATCTAATAACACTTTAAAACATCTAAATTCGAGTAGGTCTCTTGTGAATCAGGTGCATGGATCTCCCGGGTCGGATCCGGGTCGGGGGGACCGCACCTTTTTTTTTTCGCACATGATTTTTGAAAAAAATCACATATCAATAGGTTATGTTAGACATACCTTTACGTTATGTTAGACATACCTTTAAACTATGTTAAACATACCAGTTCTACCCAGATTTCATGTCTTGCCTTTTTTTGGCTTAATTTTTGAATTTTGGCACATACCATTACGTTATGTTAGACATACCTTTACGTTGTCTTAGACATACCTTTATGTATACTTAGACATACCTTTGTATATGTTAGACATACTTTTGCATATAGTTAAACATACATTTATATATGTTAGACATACCTTTGTATATAGTTAGACCTACCTACACATGGTTGGTCTAACTATACACAAAGGTTGGTTTAACTATACACAAAAGTTGGTCTATTGGAGCGAATTTTGGATGAGCTTCAGCACAAGTGTTCAGCGCGTGGGAGCGCGTGCAGGTGCGTGGGAGGCACGTGAATGGGTCGACCAGGTTGCACGGTGCATAAAAGTTTTTGCCTCAAAATTCTAAACAAAGCCCACACAAAGCCCTAGTTGCAACCCAATTTTCTAGTCATCTTCTCCACCTCTCTCTCAACTTCTAGGTTTATAAATTCAATTTTTTTTGCATCTCCTAAATTATTGTTAGTTTAGGTTTATATGTTTAATTTCATGCATTATAAGTTGCTATGAGTTTGAGGTTGAATTTCAAATAGAGTAATTTAAATTTCGTGTTGAGATTTGTTGAATTTTGAGTAAGAAACGAACTGAATTTTGAGGAAGAATCGCCTGGTTTTTAAAAAATTTGGGTTCTCATTCAACCACTTGTGGTCTAAAATACTACATGACGTTCGACCACAAGTGGTCGAACAAAGTAGTGAAAATTCGGCTAAAAGTTGGTGAAACATATGAAGCAGGTTCGACCACAACTTGTTGAACACCTTGAAGTGTGTTCTACTGGAAGTGGTCGAACAACACTAGGTAATTTCGACAAGTTGTGGTTGAACGACACATGATGTTTTCAACAAGTTGTAGTCGAACGTTCTATAGTGTGCACGACAAGTAGTGTTCGAACAATGTATTATGTGATATTTTCCCAAAGTTTTATGTTTTAAAGGTCTTTAATTGTTGTAGGCTAGCCATAAATGAGGAGACCTACTACCTCTAATAGAATATGTCGAGTCGATGAACTTTATTTTGAACTTTTGTTATTTTATTATTAACATTTGTATTTTTGTTATTTCTAGATGATGAAATACATTCGTAGTACTTTGTAGTTTGAAATTTTTTATTATCAGTTTTGTATGATATGCAGTTGAAGTTGTCATATTCTTTATAGCCTCATGAATCATGAATATTGTAAGAGAATGAATTATATGATTGATCAAAATTTCGACCAAAAAAAAAAACAACACAATTTTCGACCACTAGTTGAACATACCCTCACAAATTTGACAACTTTTGGTCGAATGGGCTTGATAAGTGTCGCCTATTACTTGTTAAACAATCATTTATATGCAAAAGTTTGCTAGTTTTTGTACGACAAATTGTAGGAACCTCAATTAAGATGATAGTAGTACATGTTTTGGTCAAACGCACCCCTACGTTCACAATTACACCAAGTCAAATATACAATAACAATTTCAATCACATGACCAACTTCAAGACGAAAATAACAACAACAACTTCAATTACATGAAAAATACACGAGCTCGCCGTCCACTTTCACCGCTATCCGACCTTCTAACTAACACACCATGTTCAAATGACTTCCAACCCTATAATTGACCATATCTTCATGACTATCAAAAACCTTAACAGTTAAAATCTTCATATTGGTCAATCTGCTCATACATGGGGTTCAAGTCTTCAACCTCGTTGATAACATTCAACTGAGTTTCGTTTGAAATATTTTGCAATAAAAAAAAAAGATGAATACAATTACATATATTTCGACAAGAAAAAAAATTCTAAAAAATTCGAAGAATATCAACAACTATAGGCTTAAACATTCTGTTCAACCATTAGTTGTCGAAATGTAGACCACAGTTTCGACTACTTGTGGTAGAGAATTTCAAAAGAATTTTGACCACTACTTGCCAGACATATTTCAACACGTTCGACCAATAGTGGTTGAAAGTTTCAGTAGGTTTTCGACCACTATTGGTCATTGTTTCATCCATTTGTTCGACCTCTACTGGTAGGGATGTAAACGAGCTGAACCGAGCCGAACAGTACTGGGCTCGAGTTCGGCTCGTTCGAGTTCGGTTCGGGCTCGAGTTCGGTTCGAGCCTTAAGAATGGAGCTCGAGTTCGGCTCGTTTGAAAAATATTGGGCTCGGTATTCATTCGAGTTCGGCTCGGATAAGGCTCGTTAATAGGACAAACGAGCCAAGTTCGAGTTCGGCTCGATAAAAGCTCAAAAGAGTTTGGTACAAGCTCGAATTCGAGCTTGATTGTTCGAGCTCGAGTTCGGCTCGAGTTCGGGCTCGAGTTCGTTAACACTAATTTTGGCCTCCATTTCAAGATTTAACTAGAAAATAAATATAACAACACATACAAATTTCACAATTCAACAATGACGTACAAAAATAATTAAAATAGTCAAATTTCAAGTCAACGTAATATTCTAAATATTAAACTTCTCGATCTTAATTAAATATGTTTTATGATTAAACTATAAATTTTAGATAATATGTTGAATGTTTTTTAAGAAATGTATCATTTATCTTTATTAATAAGTTGATATGTTAATATAAGAATGTAAAATGTGTAATTATAACTCTAAATTTTTAATTGATGATAAATATAAAAAATGTAAAGTAACTAATTGTAGATATGTTTTATGGTTAAACTATAAATTTTAGATAATATGTTATGTTTTTTAAGAAATATATAATTTATCTCTGTTAATAAGTTGATATGTTAATATAAGAATGTAAAATGTATAATTATAACTCTACAATTCTTATTGATGATAAATATAAAAATGTAAAATATCTAATTATAAATATGTTTTATGATTAAATTATAAATTTTAGATAATATGTTATATTTTTCAAGAAATATATGATTTATCTCATTCGCGAAATCATTATAAGACTCGTGATATTTTAATATAAGAATGTAAAATGTATAATTGTAACACTAAAATTCTTATTGATGATAAATACAAAAACGTAAAATATATAATTATTGATATGTTTTATGTTTAAAGTTAACAATATATAACCAATTATCTACTTAGTTTGTTCGAAAAGTATATAACACATTCGAGAGTTACGTTTATATATATATGTGTGTGTGTGTGTGCGCGCGGGCGCGTGTGTGTACATGTATATATCTGTGTGGATTTCAAATCTCATAATATTATATTGAAGAATCTAAACTCTAATTAATATTTCTATTTTTAATTATTTTAAAATCTAAATTTTAAAATTTTAAAAATGTTAATTATGCAGATATTGATAATTAATACATATTTTATTTTTAGTTATATACATATTTATAGGTTATACTTATGTATGCTTCAAATATCATATATAAATATTTAAAATATCATAAATGAAAAATCCAATATTAAGATACCCAAACTTTAATTTATATAAATATTTAAAGCATTATATCTTTTATATAAAGATAATATATCATTACTACATTGTATCATTAATATCAAAATTTTAAAGATATTCAAATGACAATGCAATTAATATATTAGAAATAAGTAAATTGTATTGAATTTGTATTAGTTAGTATGTTTATAAAATGAATATGTTTAATTTAATCCTGTAATATTCGTGTTAAGAATTTTTTAATTTATATATTTATTTAAAATTTAAAATCTAATATTATTATAAAATATATAAATAAATTAGCCCACAAACACTAAACGAATATGCTAACGAACTCTTTACGAACCTAACGAACATGTTCGCGAACAGGTTCGTTAGACAGGCTCGCGAACATGTTTGCGAACAGGTTCGCGAACAGGTTCATTAGGCAGGTTCGTTAGGCAGGCTCGTGAACATGTTCACAAACTTGTTCGCGAGCCTGCTTAACGAACCTGTTCGCGAGCTTTCGAATCAAACATGCCCAAGCTCGAGTTCGGCTCGTTAAGTATTCGAGCTTGAAATTTGGGCTCGAGTTCAGCTCGTTAAGCTTCACAAACGATCTCGAACGAATATTTATCGAGCTGAGCCGCGAATAGTTCGCGAACGGCTTGGTTCATTTACATCCCTATCTACTGGTTGTCCGTTATATAGCATGTTCTATCAGTAGAGGTCGAACACCTTTAACATTGTTCTACTTATATTTTCCGATCGTATTTTCGGGATTCTTGCTATTTCAAAAAACGAAACGCTAACATATAACTTCAGAACTTACATTGCCCAACGCATGTGTTGTTTCATGGTCAATAATATCTCGTTGATCCAATAGATGCTTTTTTAGCAACTTTTGAAGAGAGGTAAAATGTAGAAGAATTTGTGAGGGAAGAAGAAAGTAGTGGAGAAGAAGTATAGTGTATATATATGTATCTGGTATTGTAAATGGGTGTAGTTAGAATCCATATTTCATTTCATTTTTTATTTTATTAATTCATTAGTAAGGATATACATGTCTTTATCTATATCACTGTCTTTATCTATATCATTTCATTTACATTTATTTTATTGGGGTGTGTTTAATATTTGATGGGGTGTGGATAGCCGCACCCTTTCTTATTTCTTAAAATAAATTATTTTTTATTCTTCAAAAGAAATAAAAAATATTTTTTGTTTCATTTAAAAAATGATAAATTGTTATTTTTTTCTCTATATTAATCTGTTGACTCCTTTTGTTTTCAAGTTTTGAGAAAACATTTTCCACGTATTATCACGTGACTTCTTTGTTCCCAAGATTTAGAAATTTTGTTTTAATTCTGAAAATTTGATTTCTATACTAAATTATTATATTAATATAGTTTTACACTTATAATTTTGTGAGGCTGCGTCGATTAAAGAGCTCTAAGATGCTATTGAAAATGAAGAATTGAGTGCGAGAGTCTTATACTCCCAATATTTATAAATTAAGATATCAAAATCATTTTCACAAACTTATGTATGCATTGAATTGGGAAGACTTTATATACATAAGATGATCTCATTATTTTCAACAAAGATTGCAGTTAAATACTTGATTAATTATCTTTAATTAAATGATAGTTAAAAAATATATATACTGTTCAATTCATTTTAAATTCGTAATACATACAAGATAGAATATATTAATATCAATATTTAAAATTTAAATCAAATATTTTGTAAATTATCCAACACATAAATTTTCTTGTGGAAATACCTCCCTTTACCCATATTCATGGGCCAAGGAACTTTTATACCAATTTATTGAAGAAATAACTTTTTTATCCATTTTTTGGACGAAATATCAATAATGCCCTCAACTTAAGTTTATATTTACATAAATGGAAATACCTCTGATATCATATCAGCATATTATGAACACGATATCAGCATATCCGCATATCATGAACACGATATCAGCATATCGTGAACACAAATCAGTATATCAGCATATCATGAACACGATATCAGCATATTGTGAACACAATATCAGCATATCATGAACACTATATCAGCATATGGTGAACACAATATCAGCATATCATGAACACGATATCAGCATATCATGAACACGATATCAGCATATCGTGAACACAATATCAACATATTGTGAACACGATATCAGCATATCAACATATCATGAACACGATATCAGCATATTGTGAACACAATATCAGTATATTGTGAACACGATATCAGCATATCAGCATATCAGCATATCATGAACACGATATCATCATATCGTGAACACAATATTATATTTTGTGTTCATGATATGTTGAACCTTATCTGAAGGTAGACGTGAGTAGAGTTTCTGGACACGAGTCGAGTTTCCTGGACGCGAGTAGAGTTTCTGGACACGAGTAGAGTCTCTTAGATTCTTTTCTTATGTAAATATAACTAAAATTAAGGGTATTATGGAGATTTCACTTTAAAAATTGGGTAAAAAGATTATTTTTTTAAAAAATGGGTAAAAGAGTTCCTTAACTTATGAAAATGGGTATTTTGGAAATCCTCCCTAAATTCTTCCCCTTTTTCAACATAATTTTGAAATTACAATAAAATAAAATAAAAATATAGAGGAAAAAAAATATTTAAATTATTTAAGGTACTGTTCTGTTTGGGTACACAGCTTACACTATATTTTCCGTTTCTCCCAATTTTGAATTTCATCCCCCGCTCTCTCTCTCTCTCTCTCTCTCTCTCTCTCTCTCTCCCTCCTCAGATTTGCAGAAGAAGCATGAATCAGTACCACATTTATGAAGCCGTCGGACGGGGCAAATATTCGGTAACTGTAATCCAATTTCTACTAGAGCTGGCGAGAAATTCCCAGTGATTTGATGTGTTTTTCATTTCTGAACTGTATTTCTGTGAAATTGACGCAGACTGTGTACAAAGGAAGGAAGAAGAAGACCATAGAGTACTATGCGATTAAGAGCGTGGATAAATCTCAGAGGAGTAAGGTTCACCAAGAAGTAAGCATCCATACCAACACTATTTCAATGTTTAATTTCAGTTTTTGGGGTATTTGGAAGTGTTTTTATGGCCTGATTTATACGTTCACTGCACAAAAAATCATGGATTTTGATTTTAGTTCCTTTTTAACTCAAATTAGTTGATGAGTCTGAGACGAGTCGTTGTTAAATCTCTGATTTCCAGTAAATTCAGCTTCTAGTGGGTTGCTGCTGAACTGTATTTTGTTAACTTCCCATATGACCAAATTCATTGAGATTGACATAGGTCCCCTTATCGCATAAAATAGATTGGTAGCTGAACCTTTTTCGTTCCAATAGATAGCCATACATGCTAGGATTTTCGTGATGAAAGTGGTAGTTCTAAGAATTATTTTGCGTACTTTTGTGTTTTAGCTGGTACTTATTAAGCTATGGATTTTCAGTTTGAAATGAAGGTGAGTAACAATATATCATGTTTTTTGGTGCAAGTAAAGAGTCTTTAGTACTTCTTATATCTTTAAACACACTAGAACAAATATGCAGTTCATTTAATGCTATGCATCATAAATAATGTTATTTTTATATGTAGATTAACACTTCATGTCTTCAAATTCAAATTTTGTAAAATCAATCTTACCCAGCCTCAGTTTCCAGCTGAGAAAGTCATAGGTGTCTTCATGGAACTTGCAGAGCTGAAAATGCAGGCTGCACCTATCTTCATTCTATACTTTTTGAGAAAGCTTTTAATGTGGTGCATAGTGACATCACTTAAATGTTAATCTACAAATAAATGGCTCCTTTTACATCTTTGTTTTGCAAGCATCTGAGTCTATGCTGCTCAAATAGTGGAGCACTTAGAAACTTAAGGAAGTATGCATGCAAGTGTTTGAACAATGATTTCCTGATGATGTTTTTTGTAGCGGAGTCCAGTAATGAAGATAGTTGACATGTTGAGATATCTCATTGATGAATGTGCATGCTATTTTTCTTAATACTTGATTTCTGTTTTACTAAATCCTTATGTAATATTGTCATTACAGGTGAGAACTCTTCATACTCTCGATCATTGTAATGTGCTAAAGTTCTACACATGGTAAGATTTGGTCCCATGAGGATGTATAATATTCTTTTATTTGGCATATCAAATACAAGTTAGGCTTTCATTAATTGCGTATTGCTACACATTGAAGAGCCCTTCAGTATTAACTTCAATTTTCACCCTTATGCCTTTATCTTGTCAACTAACATTATAGGTATGAAACGTCAGCTCACTTGTGGTTAGTTTTGGAGTACTGTGTTGGAGGAGATCTAATGACTTTATTACAACAGGTGATTGTTTAACTAGTCATGTATCAACGAGTTGTGTGAATGCATCAAGATAAAGATGATATGTTGTTGTTTTATTAGGACTACATGTGTGAGCTCTCCAGAGTATTGATTAGATCCGTCTTTCTTTGTAATCTTGTTTATTGATCCTGATCCTGATCTTTGTACTATGAATTAACACGAAGACAATGGAAAGTGTAAAGGAAGGAGGTCTATGATGAATGCATTCCAAGCTCTCTTTCATGGGAATTTTGGTTGAAGTAGGCTCAGACAATCATTGAGTAGTTCTTATGCTCTGTAGTAATAGCTCAAACAAGCAGGGAACTTGATCAAATATTTTACATAATTGAGTGATAAGTGATATAGTCTAAATTTGTGTGTTGTTAAAACACTACGGCTTATCATATGTGTTCTTTTTATGCTACAAGCTGATGCTGAAGCATGATTTTTGTGTTTTATTTCAAAAATGATCTCACCTCAGCTTGTTGGACTTGATAAGCATAAACCTTTATATTACACCTGTGCTGCACAAGAACCATATGAAGTTAGAATTTAAACCTTTGTTGTTTCTCCTCACTTTAAATTATGATTGTTAATCAACTGCCTTTTGTGCTTGGTGTTACATGTTATGGCTTGGAGCGTTCTCCTACTGCAAATGTTCCTCATCAACCCTACTTCTTTTTCTTCTGGAACCTTTTGACTTATCCTCACCCATTTGACAAGATTTAATGGCTGTATGGCAGGATAGTAAACTACCTGAAGATTCTATACACGATTTGGCTCATGGCATTGTCAAAGCTTTGCAGTAAGAATCAGAGTTTTGCCTCAGACTTTCTTGTTCATAATTGCTACTGGATTGTTTCTTCAACTATTAATGGTCTCACAAACAGGTACTTGCATTCCAAGGGAATTATTTACTGTGACTTAAAACCATCAAACATTCTACTGGATGAAAATGGATGTACAAAGGTATATATTCCCTTCCCTACATAGATCAGTGTGAGTCTGTGACTGTATAATACGGATGAGATTCCACTTAAGATGGATCATTGTGGCTGTATTGTTAATTCTAACATCTCCACCTAATGTTATGTGCTACAGCTATGCGACTTTGGACTGGCGAGAAAGTTGAGTGACATATCCATGTCAGCTTCTTCCCAGGTGGGTTTCAAGTTATTATCTTCTTGTGTCAGCAAGCACAACTAGCTGGCATGCTTAACTTGTTTTTTTTTTGAATGAAATTGCCGTTTGCTTTACTAAATATTACTTTGTCATGTTCTCCTCTTGAATATTGGGCTTATGATCTTACTTGGATATGCCTAGTTACCTCAAGCAAAACGTGGAACTCCTTGTTACATGGCTCCTGAGTTATTCCAAGATGGAGGCGTTCATTCATATGCTTCGGATTTTTGGGCTCTTGGTTGTGTGCTGTACGAGTGTTATACTGGCAGACCTCCATTTATTGAGAAGGAATTCACCCATTTGGCAAAATCAATTCTTTGTGATGCACATCCTCCTCTTCTTGGAAACCCATCCCGTCCATTTGTAAATTTGATAAATTCCCTCTTGATCAAAGATCCAGCTGAAAGAATACAATGGCCTGAACTTTGCAATCATGCTTTCTGGAGAACAAAACTTGTTCCATTGGCACTACCTCCTCAGCCTGCTTTTGCTGACATGCTTGAGCTGTCTTCTGAACCACGCCTTTCAGAGCGCAATGGAGATAGACCTCTTCGAAACAAGACTGCACCTAACAGTTGTGGAAAAGATTCAAGGGTGCCTTATAAACAAGATGAGAATATTAATGCTGTAGTGAGAGGAGAAGAAACACCGAACAAGAATGTGTATAGTGGCCGTAAAGCTCAAGCAAAACCTTCAGGCAGATTACATGATGGAAAACACAAAGATGCTTCAAATAATATGGGTGGTGTGAATCTCCTGCGTCTTTCAAGAATCGCAAAATCTAACTTGCAGAGGGAAAATGAGAAAGAAAATTACCGAAGGCCATTACCTAATAGCTCTAAGAATGAGGCAGAAGTCAAAATTGAAAACAATGACATGGAACTTGATTTCAATGAGAACACAGAAGATGAGGGAAATGATGAAACTGAAGGGTCTGATAATGCATCCTCCACTACTGAGAATCATTTGTCAACTCCAGTCAAGCATGAGGGAAGAGTTGAAGAGATGGACAGCATAATCAGCCAGTCAGAGACATTGAATGTGGTGGACGCACCCTTACTTGACGACTCAAGAGCACAAGAACATGAATCATCTTCAGTGCCCAATGAAGTGAGCCCAGCAGCCACACCACCCAGTGTTAGTCCTCACCTTAAAACCCCAAGGACAAAAGATGTTTCTGGGCGTGCCCTTGACTTTGATGCATCAAAATCATCCTCAGACCTGTCAGAGGTGCTATGGCATCCAACTGATCTCTCTGTTAGGCCAGTAATGCCTAGCAGAAAATTTGAGAAAGGGTCCGATTCAATGCCTTCCCTTCCATTCCATGCAATTCCCCCACCTGATTTTACAAAGATGCCCAAGGATAAACTGGATGTTTTGTATAATAGGATTGTAAGTATTATGAACGGAAATGTTAATGGTGAGAAGCAAAATGTTCTTAGATACCTTGAGATGTTGAGCATTAATGCTGAGGCTGCCAATATTTTGACCAATGGACCAATAATGCTAGTTCTTGTCAAGATGCTGAGGCAGTCCAAGGCTTTGGCATTGCGTGTACAACTGTCATCACTTATTGGCCTATTGATTCGCCATTCCACTTTCATTGGAGATGATTTGGCGAATTCTGGAATTTTAGGTGCTCTAACTGATGGCCTCAGAGACAGGCAGGAAAAAGTGAGAAGGTTTTCTATGGCTGCTATGGGTGAGTTGCTCTTTTACATATCGACTCTTAGTGATCCTTCTAGGGATATTTCCCAGGAATCTCCATCCAAAGACAACCGACCTGCTTCTAGCTGGCAGGTTAGCTTCTCCAGTATGCCAATTTGGAACATGTTATTGATTTGATTTATGCCTTGATCTGATTTTTCAATTTAATTCTCTATATTTTATCAGGTACCAAATTCAATGATCTCTTTAATCTCATCTGTCTTACGAAAAGGAGAGGATGATCTTACACAACTTTATGCTTTAAGAACAATAGAGAATGTCTCTAGTCACGGAGGATATTGGGCCACTCGTTTCACAAGCCAAGATGTAATTAACAACCTTTGTTATATATTTAGGGCCCCAGGAAAACAAGAAACCATGAAACTCACTGCTGGATCATGTTTGGTACGTTTGGTTCGCTTCAGCCCACCTAGCATTCAACAGGTTCTTGACAAAATCTCACTCAAGGACATCATGTCCTGTCTTTTCAAGGGCAATCAACGTGAGCAGCAAATCTGCTTGAACCTTCTGAATTTGGCATTGCTTGGAAGTAATTTTCTGACAAATGTGGGCCGCCTCCTTCTTCCTGTAATGGAAGACAAGAATCTTGTTCCAAATCTGGTGTCCCTTATAGAGCAGGGAAGTGAAGTACTGAGAGGAAAAGCACTCATCTTTGTTGCTCTACTTTGTAAGCATGGGAAGAGATGTCTCTCACTCTTTTTTTGCAATGCAAGACTACTATCAGCTGTGGATAGACTTGCAAAAGAGAAAGATAAATATGTGCAACATTGTCTAGAGGGATTTGTGCATGCTGTGGTGTCAACTATACCAGGTTTGCTGGAAACAATAACAGGAGATATCCAGCAACTTATGGGAGGAAGACGTCAAGGGCTGCTTTCTGGTCTCAACAGTCGAAGTTCAGCAAAGAATAGTATTCATTTTTTTCCTGTGGTTCTCCATCTTTTAGGGAGCACTTCATTCAAGAATTCGGTAGTCACTCCACAGGTTTCACAGCTGGTGGCAAATCTACTTAAATTGACAGAATTGCCTTTCCAGGTAGAATATTAAAATCTGAAGCTGTTATTTTTCTGCCTATCTACTTATTTCTCCCAAGTCATGTTAACTACTGATGCTTTTGCCATGTTCCACATCATGTTTAAATTGTTATTTATTGTTGGATATGATATCACATGAAGAAATTATGGTCAGACTTTGTTAAGATCAATGATAACATACAGTAGAATTCCATTATATTAAATGGTGTGTTAAAAGTATAATCTGATACTTCCACATGAGTACAATTTGGCTGCATAATATCATGTTTTATTTTGCAGTTTCAACTTCACTTTTGTTTAACATGCTTGTAATCTTAGACAGGATGATTTTCTACAATATCATATTTATTTGTAAATGTAAAATGCATAGATGCCCCATTAATCTCAGTATAATATTTCAAATTTCTTATAGTATATATTCTTCTTAGCTATTCACCCACCACCTTCTGTTGTGTAATAGGAATTAAATAGTGGCATGATTACAAGGGGATTCCCCTACCATTACATTATTTACATTTTAGTTTTGTTCCTCCACTTTATTTCAGCGTTCTCTTCCTTGCACGAGCCACCCATACTTGTGTTCACATCCCTTAAAAATAAAAATAGCAAACTGTCAAAATTATTTAACTGAATCATCCTTTAATGCCATAACAGTTTGTTTAAACATTTTCAGCTTTTTGTAGTGATTACTTTTTGGAGAACAGATGCATGATACAGGCAGTAATATTATGCATTCTGTTCAAAGTTGTATCTACTTTGTTGTGTAATATCCATTTTATTATTGATTGCAGGGCAGGGATGACTTTCAGATAACTCTTCTCCGGGTTCTGGAATCAATTTCAGAGGAGCCAACAGCAATCAACAATAACCCCATTATCTTCATCCGCCAGGTTCTTCCCAGCTTGGCTGTTCTCTACAAGGGCAACAAAGATGGAGATGCTCGGTTTTTATGCTTGAAAATTTTCTTTGACGTGATGGTCCTTTTTTTGAATGAAACATTAGATGATGAACAAAGGGCAGGAGACCTGAAATCTGTATCTAATGTTCACTTTCTCCCTCTCTACCCGTCTTTGATCGAGGATGAAGACCCCATTCCTATGTATGCTCAGAAGCTGCTTGTGATGCTCATTGAGTCCAATTACATAAAAATTTCTGACATTCTTCACATGAAAGCTGTCTCACAGTGCTTTGAGTTTTTGCTGGGTGATTTCTCAACTATAAACGTGAGCAACGTAATGCTTTGTCTGGCTCTAGCATCAGCCCCAGAGCTTGAAATCAAGATCATCTCTCAACTAAAAGTTGTGAGAAAGATTGGAAATCTTTTAGAGTTCGTATATGCCAAGGAGATGGAAGATTTTATTGAGCCAACGCTTGGTTTATGCAAGGCAATCCTTGTACGATCTGTAAGCTCCAGGACAGGCTTTGTCTATTCAAAGCAACCCACTCTCTTACATGATGGTTCTAGCGAAAGTTCTGCACAACAATGCATAAAAGATATAACTGACTTTGCTAGCAATGTTGGAGCCTTGCTTGAATTAAGCAGGTCTGGTGAGGTCAGCATTGCAGATTTAGCCTCCGAATGTTTGGTTTTGTTGTTCAAAGCGGCTCCAAGAGAAGCAACCATGAACTTTCTCATGAATCTCTACAAGGTCTCCGTGATCCTTGATCTTGGCCTCAATGGTAGCATATCCCACTTGGTGGTAGAGCGAACTCTCCACGCTCTTGCCTTTTCTTGTCGACAATATCTGTCACATTCGATGATACTATCCATTTGTACACCAGAGTTGGTGAAAATTGAGGCCATTGTTCTAAATCTCAAAGGTTCTAGCAATAAAAGTGTTGCTGATGCCTCCATTCAGGTATCACTGGAGTTGCAGAGGATACCACGCTAGCTTCCAGTTCCAGAGGTTCGTATAGTTTCATGTTCTTTATCTTTCTCGTTGTGTCGCAATGAATTCCATACGTTTTACCTTGGACTGATCATTGCTTTTTAACATTGTAGGAACACAATCCTGGAGGTGCATCAGTTTCTTTTCATGCTTTTTTGGTTTTATTTTTTTGTATTACAGTATCTATCATCTATGTTATATATATGTATCATAATACTTTGTGTTGAATTCAACACCACCTACTAGCATCCATTTTTTCTTTTCAACATATCTGATTCAAAATGTAATGGGATTCATTTGGAAACACCTGGAAAATAAGAATATTTCATATGCTTATAAATAAACTGGAATATGATATCAACAGGGAAGCAGAAAATAAGTGAAGAATTAAAAAACAAAAGAATTAAAAGAACAAGGCTTGATTAATTTGCTTGGTTGATTTGTGTTGGGTTATTCCTTTTTCTCAACAACTTGTAGGGTATGAACTCTCTGTGAGACTCTTTTAAGAATTTAATTCTTCAAAATTTGTGAGATTGATCCATTCATAATCTATATTTGAGTTTGTGAAAATAAGGTTTTATTTGTTATTAGTATGGCTCAATCTAGTTGATCTGTGAACTGTCTCATAGAGTTGTTTGATCAATCAACCTCTGTTCTAAAATAAATGTCGTTTCAGCAACTAAAATTTGTCCCAAAATAATTGTCTTTTCGTATTTCAAAGCATATTTACATATAATATATCAAATATGTCTTTATTTACTGATAGGTAGAAAATACATGCATTTAATTGTTGATTTAATTGTATTCTTATTATCTTTTATTCGATTGAATGTATTGTTTTCATACCTATTTGCGTTGTTGAACTCGAAATACTTCACATGTTATTTTCTTGATTAATGTAGGAAGTTTTGAAGTATTTTGAAGTTCATTGGACCGAGGCCCAAAAATAATGAAGATCAAAAGAGAAGGCCCGGCAACTAAAAGAAGCTCAAATGGAGTGAAGGGAGTAAATGGGCTTATGAAGGCCCATTTCAACCCTATTTATTTCTTTGGCCACAAGTTTTGGAGAGGATTCACGCAGCACAGCAGTAGGAAGGATTAGGAGAAAGAGTTTACAAACATTCTTGTTTTATTTTTATTTTGCTTTCATGGATCAATCCACCACTTTTGTGGATTCGATCGAGATGACGATCGGCTAGTTTCCTAATTCCGGTTAGCAGGGATATTTGAACCCAATTATCGTTTTATGTTTTAATTGATCTCGTTTCTCCCTATTGATGTTTTGATTGGAATTGATTGTGCTATCTGTGATGAATGTTTTCAATTATTAATGCTTGATTTGGATTGGCCACCTAGGTTAAGTATTTGATAATTGATTGCTAGAACTTTAAATCATGAATCCTAATTGTTGTGGTTTAATTTTCATTGGTAGTAAACTAGGGGTCGTGCATCTCTAGGGTAGCACAATCCTAGATTATCAAATCGAGCTTACGTGTTTGGAGTCTAGTTCACCCTATCGTCTTGGTTATTAATGCATTCAATGAATTAAATCTAGAGAGCTTATTCTAGGTTGTTCAATTGAATAGGGTTAATTAGTGATCTTATCCTAATTTAACTAATCATAAGAGACGATTCGATTTAACAGAGCTTGTTGTTAGATTAGGGGTGATAATTCCATGATAAACTGAGATTGGGGGTAACATTGATTAAGGCTAATCGATATTGGGGGATAACTGATCTGTTAACTGGAATGCTTTTTATCACTTGATTTCTGTTTAGTTGTGATTTGCATTTTTAGTATTTCTTTTAATTTAATTATCAATCAATCTGATAACCCCCATACCCTTTTATTTCTTTGAGTTTAGACATAGGTAAACACAATTGAATTGTCATTCTCCGTGGGATCGACTCTTACTTGCCCTAATTCCTAATTGGTTAGGATAAGAAGGTTTAATTAATTTTATCGCGTCGCGACAGCGCGGTCAATTACTCATCTCAAATTAAATGTGTTAAAGACATAAAACCCCTCATTAATTAAACTGAAATAGGGATAGATTGAACTTTTTATCACATTCCTTAATTTATATGCAAAAGACTAAAACGACATTTATTTTTGAATATAAATAGTATTTGTTTATATTTAATTTGCAATATATGCTGGTGACAAAACAACATGCTATCCTTTCCTCATTTTTCCATAGAGTTGTTACAACCTAATCTATATAGCTTTTACAGGTAAGACTAAAAGCATTAATCATCTCAAAAGTAAGAAAATATTTCAAGAGGGAATCCATGAAAAATTATAATACTAATAATCAATCAACTCTTAGTTGAAATATTTAATTTAAGAAGAAAATTAATAAAAGCCAATAAATAATGTCCCAAACATATATGATGCGCCAATCAAGCATCATTTAAAACCAAACAAGATTGCAAAAATATTTAAAATTCACTACCAAACAACCTTATTAACCTGTCCACCACATGCAATTTCACTCATTACATAATACTCATCAACTCCTCAATCATTTAACCCAAAAAAGAGAAATAATAAAAAGACATCATCAAATACAAGTTTGATCATTCCAATCCAAATCATTATTACTATTACAATGCCTTCCATAAACTTTCTTGCATTGGTCATTACTACAACCTTTGTGGTCTCATTCACTTTAGCATTCTCTCCAATCTCTGAATTGCCACCTGATGTAGCTCCCCTCTTCCCTTCCACCGGCGGCGCCGCCTATCCTCCCACCGGAGCAATCATGCCGACGATCCCCTCCACCCGAAGCCCGCCCAACCCCGATGTAACGGGGCTGGATACGGCCTTCGGGCCGTCGGAATTGCAAGATTCATCTGCAGTGGCTCAGGTGGTGGTGTTAGGATTTGGTACCTTGTTGGCTTTTTGGTTACTCTTGCCTTTCATTGTGTGAGGTTGGTTCATCAACACTTGCACTTTGCCTTTTTTCCAGCTTTTAAGTTGGATGCATTTTATTCTTTATATATATGATTGATTATGCCTCT
Organism: Scutellaria baicalensis; assembly: GCA_005771605.1. Lineage (NCBI taxonomy): Eukaryota > Viridiplantae > Streptophyta > Magnoliopsida > Lamiales > Lamiaceae > Scutellaria > Scutellaria baicalensis. Next base: position 47,061,227 of record CM016721.1, read on the forward strand.
CATTTTCTTATGAATTAATAATAATATTAGTACTTGAATTTGAATGCTATTTCTTGCTTTTTAGTGATGATTTTGATAGCTCTACTAAACTAATACTTACTTAAATGTTTGATGTTCGTACGAGATGTAATATTGTAGTACGAGTTACATTAATACCGATACAAATTCATAATATGGAGGTACAAACCACACTTGTCATGCTACATAAATATATTATTATGGTGTTACTGGGTGATTCCGAGTTAATTTCATTTAAGGAGACAATTCAAAAGAATATTTTTTTAACTAAAAAAGAAAGGTTTCAAACTCTTTCCTAAAATATTATTTTGGCTAAAAAATAATAATTTCAAACTTTTCTGCTAAAGAATAATGGTTCTTTTGATAGTGGGCTGCTTATCATTTCATTGAATATGAGAAAATGACAATTTTGACCATGTAATATTTTTAGTATTTTACCATCAATCTTGTGTATGGATTCCAAATTATGTTTTTATCTATTAATTTTCAATTTTGGTTCAATTTTAAGTTTTTGTCTTTCTAGAAGCATTGTTGATGTGGACCTATCAATTTTAACATCCACAAGAGTAGAAATTGATATTATGATCAAAATCGGACAAAAAATATGGGAAAAAAAGACAAGTGAATCAAATTTGAAATATATGAAATTAATAATAGAAAGGTGGAGAAGATTAATTATGAGATGAAAACTAAGATTTAACTTGAAAAATTTACAATTGTAAAGAAGTAGCTGAAATATTATAAAGAGAAAAGAGAAAAAAAAAAAAAAAAGTGTGTTATTTAAACCATGGATAGTGTAGCAATCAAGTGGATTGACATGTGAAGTAGTGGGAGGGCCCCACCTTCATTTACTTTCACATTTCAAACTTCACATCATTCTATTCCCACCACTACATTCCAATTTTAATTTCTTATTATTAATCATTTTACACCCGCTATAACTATTCATTTTGGTAAAAATTTAATTTTAATCCATTCAAAAAATTATTGTCCAAATTTCATCCACCATGAAAGTAGTTTTTAATTTTAGTCCAATTAAGCCAAATATTGTCACTATTTGGTTCATTTTTGGCCTAATTGGACTAATTAAAATTGAAAACTGCTTCCATGGTGGATGAAATAATGACAAAAATGGACCAAATAGTGACGATTTTTGACTTAATTGGACTAAAATTGAAAACCACTTTCATGGTGGAGGAAAATTGGACAGTGACTTTTTAAATGGACTAAAATTGAATTTAACCCTATTCATTTAAGAATTTGGATTAAATACTTAAATTAATCTTACCTTTCAAATTTCTATATTTAGTAATCTAAATTATATATTTTTTTATCGATTGCAACTTAAAATTCATGAAAATTTTCAAATTGCAACTTTCATCGAATTTTTTCAACCAAACTGAGCTGTTTTTTTTTTTTTTTGATATTTTCATAAATGTTAGGGTCGTTTAAAAAAAAAGTAGAATTGAATTATTATAACTCATATATAATTAAAAAAAATTTAACCTTAAATAAATTTCTTCAATTAAGGTAAACAAATCTTTTGTTAAATATGAGTTCTGATAATTTAGTTTTAGTTTTTTTAAAATGACCCTAACAATTATGAAAATATCAAAAAAAAAAAATAACATTTGGCTGGAAAAAATCGTTGGAGATTGCAATTTGTAAAATTCGTAGATTTTAGATTGCATTCTGTAAAAAAATAAAATTTAGGTTGCAAAGTGTAAAACTTGAAAAGTACAAATTGCTTCAAGTATTAACTTTAAGAATTTGGCCATCGTTTAGGTCGGATTAGGATGAGCTTTCTTGTGATCGGTTTAAGTCTACTTTATAAATGTAAGATTAGTCTATTATATATGATAGAATGATCTATTTTATGGATGAGTTTGGTCTAAAATCTAAAACCTATAAAAAGCCATCTATAAATTTAGAACATAATTACATTCACAAATATGAAAAATAAACAACTCAAAATGAGTTATGTTGAATTGTTGAATACATTGGATTATAAACTTACAATATTAAGGTTTTTAGTATTTAAACATAAAACTAAATAATATATTTGGTATATGAATATATATTATATATTTCTATCTTTATTTATAAAATGCTTAACATTAAATTTTCATATTAAGTGTTTTTTTAATAAATAAATTATCTTATAAATGTACACGACCTTTCTAAAAAGTATAAAGATTACTATTTAAATAAGTAAAAACTTTATAACATTGAAAGAATTCATTTGATAATTTTTTGAATGTAAATTGTTTAATTTTATTAAATTCAATTTATTTAAACTCGTGTAATGCATGAACCTAATAGGGACAATTTCGTTAACTTTCCTTAACACCTAATTTAAGAGAAGTTAACGAAATATCTCCTTGTTAAAGGGGTTAACGAATTTATGCATTTTTTCTTTAAAGAGGTTAACGAATTTGAACCCTTTTTTTGGTTAACCCTTTAATGAATTTGTGCCTTTTTTCCATAAGAGTTAACGAATTTGATGTGTTTTTTTCATTAATCCCCTTAATTTAATTGGGTTAACGAATTTGTGCATAAAGGTTAACGAATTTAATTCATTAATTCATTAATATTTTAATGAATTTATGCCTTTTTGTTAATTTAATTCGTTAATGGAATTTATGAGTTAACGAATAATTAATTTTTTTAATTCATAAAGAATTAGTTAACGAATTTATGAGTTAACGAATTAGTTTTTTTGGTTGACCAATTTTTTTTAATTTATTTTTTTAATGAATTTGTGCCTTTTTGTTAATTTATTTCGTTAACTCATTGTGTTAATTTAATTTCTTAATGAATTCATAAAGGTTAACGAATTTTTTAAAAACATTATTAATACATTTTTCATAAAGGTTAACGATTTTTTTAAAACATTATTAATACATTATTAATGAATTCATAAAGGTTAACGAAATTTTTCATAAAGGTTAACGAAATTTTTCATAAAGGTTAACGAAATTCCTTAATTTAATTCCTTAATGAATTCATAATTTTTAAATTCCCCTTAATTTTTGCCTTTTTAATTTATTTTGTTAATACATTATTTTTTTAAAATTTATTTCGTTAAGTGTTTAAAATTTATTTAATTATTTCATTAAATAGCATGTTATTTCGTTAATTGTTAAAACTTTTTTTAATTAATTTATGAGGGTAATTCGTTAAGTGCTACTTCGTTAGCATGCTATTTCGTTAAGCACACATCTATATTGGAGAATAGAGACACGTTTCTCTTAAAATAAGAAATGTCCACTTCAAATATGATGAACTATTCATTTCATTAATACATTATTTCTTTTCATTTATTTCGTTAAGTCTTCAATTTTTTTAATCTATTTCGTTAATTCATTAATTAATTGAGCATGTTTTTTTAACTTCGTTAATTAGTGTTACTTTGTGCTTTTTTTTTTCTTTTGTAATTCGTTAAAAAAATTCTGATCTAGTACTCGATTCTGACACTGAAATTCTGATCAAAGTCAGAGTAGGCCAGTATATATGAAAATGGGTATTTGGGGACAATATTTTAAATTTATGGGTATAGTGGGTAAAAATATTATAATGGTGGGTAAAATTGTGCTCCTTTATATGAAAATGGGTAATTTGGGCTAGGAACTCTATTTTTTATAACCTTTATTTATTGTTTCAATTTAGATTACATTTATATTTTTCGTAATCGAACCCTACATGTCCGATAAACACACCACATTTCATGCTATATCGGATGTCACGCTATTCCCAACAAAAAAAGAGATTTAAAGATCAAATTGTAAATAAAATGACAACCTTTCCAAAATCACAATTTAATCTTAGCTTTTTATATAATTAGAAAAAAAAAAAAACCACAACTTTCATTCATTATAACAGTTCAAATTTTTTCAATGTATTAATTCTAATTTTTTTATAAAAGTTAAATACTCGAATGCTAAACAACAAAAATAATATGAATATGATTTTTTTTTAAAATTAGGTTGTAATTGAGAGTTGATTTATCAATACTCAAATTAAAGAAAGATGTTTAAATTAAGATATACTTTAAACGATGTCGTCTAAATATATATAAATTATTTTTTGAGATCGTGATTAGTGTGATGTATGACGTGAAAATTTGACACATGAAATCTCTACCTAAAAATAAATTCAAATTGCAATAATGAATGGAGATTGTGACTTTTTTTTTCTTCTAATTATATAAAAAAATTATGATTAAATTGCAATTTTGGAAAGATAATGATTTTATTTTATAATTTGGTCATTAATTTTTTTTTTGTTTGGAATTATGTGATATCCGACATGAAATGTGATGTAGCATATTCTCTGGACACGTGGACTCTAGTCGCCAGAAAATATGAATGTGTTATAAATTACAACGATGAATAAATACTGTGATTTCTCTTGCAATTATTGAAAAGTGAAGATAAATCAATTTTCCAAATATTTGTGATCACACCAAATTGTAATTTAAACGTACCATTCTGAATATTAAAAAAAATAAGACTTTTATAACTCGATATTGCAATTCGACTCAAAATTGCATTCTTGACTATATGAGTTCATGTATCTCGCTAAATAACCACATCACACATTAGCCAAATTGTCAGATCAAAACCGTAACAAGAACCAAGAACTCTTAGTACACAATGGAAAACCCTAATGCTTGAATCCAAAACGAAACAAGAAAATCATTCAACACACAAGAACACAAGATTTACGTGGTTTGACTTTAATGCCTACATCCACAGAGAGATCAACCAAATTTTATTGCGCTACAAGATCAATCTGAAACTCTCTCTGTAACTTTCTCTATGATCTATGAAAACGTAAACCGAAATAAACCCATTACAGATCTTTAAATAAGTTTTCTGGCAAACCAAACATCAATCAAATCCGTTCAGAAATGAGTGAGATATACGCGATTGAAGATGACCCATGCATAAGCTCAAAACTTAAATCCTAATCCTGAAATGCACGTGCCCCGAGATAACTGCTACAATAGAAATTTAAACAGACCAATCATAGCCGTTCACATTTTCTTGAAAATGCGCTTCTTTAAGTATAAACACGACTTTCTCCTTTTACAACTGAAACCCGATTTTCTTATTCTTTAACCACGCGACTTTGCTTTTATTTGCCAAAATGCGCTTCTTCCACCATACTTAGCCATTTTTAGTACAATTCTCCACCTTGGCTAAGTGATAGTGTTTCCAGCAACAAAACCACTTCATGTTATATCAACTGCTGCTCCATCTCGAAGTCCAATTAGCCCCATGCATAGCTTAAACCTACTAGGAGGAACAACTTTAGTGAAAGCATTAGAAGGATTAATTTCTGAAGGAATTTTCTTCACAAAAATCACTTCCTTCTCCACCAAATCTCTGATAAAGTACAACCTCACATCTATATGTTTAGTCCTCTCATGATTTCCCTGGTGTTTAGACTAATGTATTGCACTATTGTTGTCACAATTCACTGTCTCTTTCCCTTGATTCACACCAAACTCATTGAGAATACCCCTTAGCCACTCAGCCTCCTTGACAGCTTCTGTAAGAGCAACAAATTCAGATTATGTGGTTGAAAGAGCCACTACAGATTGTTGGATTGATTTCCAACTAACAGCTGAACCAAACAAGGTGAAAAATATCCAATAATTGACTTTCTAGTATCCAATTTAGTAGCATAATCAGCATCTACAAAGCCAATGACAGATTCAGAAAATTGTTCTTGCTTACTAAATTTCAAACCATGATCCATTGAACCTTTGATATATCTCAAACCATGTTTTACTGCCTCACAATGCATAGAACCTGGATCTACCATGAATCTACTGATCACACTCATAGCTTGAGCTAAATCTCGTCTGCAACACACCATAGCATACATTATGCTACCCACAACATTTGCATATGGAATGTTGCTCATCCTCTTCCGTTCTTCAGGTGTTTTTAGACATTGATCTTTACTTAGCCTAAAATGTTGAGCCAAAGAAAGTGTAGTTGACTTAGCTTAATTCATCTGAAACTTGATCAAAACCTTTTTGAGATAACCAGACAAATTGAGGAACACATCTCCACCTTCTGAATCCCCGTGTATCTCCATTCCAAGCATCTTCTTAGCCACCCCAAGGTCTTTCATCTCAAATTCTTCCTTTAGCTGCTCTTTAACCTTTTGAGTTCCATCCAAAGTATTACTAGTAAGCAACATGTCATCTACATACAACAATAGGTAGATATGCTGATTCTTATCATGCTTGAAATAGACACAACTGTCATGACAACTCCTGGAAAACTTCAACTTCATCATATACTCATCAAACTTGAGATACCATTGTCTAGGGCTCTGCTTCAATCCATAGAGAGATTTTTGAAGCAAACAAGCCTTAGACTCCTTATTCTGAACCATCAACCCCTCAGGAACCTTCATATATATCCTCTCTTTCAGATCACCATGTAAAAAGGTTGTAGTAACATCTAACTGATGTAGGTGCATATTAAATTGAGCTACTAGTGCCAACAATATCCTTATAGAGCTGTGCTTGACTACAGGTGAGAAGATCTCAGTGTAATCCACCCCCTCCTTTTGAGTGAACCCTTTGGCAACTAATCTAGACTTGTATCTGATTTTTCCTCCCTGAGTAGCTTTAACTTTCTTCTTGATGATCCACTTACACCCCACAAGCTTCTGATTAGTTGGTTTGTTCACAATCACCTAAGTCTTGTTCTTCTCCAGAGAATTAAGCTCACTTTGAATAGCTTCTAACCACTGTACCTTCTGTTTACAGTTTATGGATTCTGTGTAACTTCCAGGCTTACTAGAATCTATCTCTTGAGTTGTATTCAAGGCATAGAAAACATTGTCAGCATAGCTAAACCTGTTTGGTGGCTTGACCTGCCTCCTGGATCTATCCCTCACAAGCTGACAATCTGCTAATTCAGGTTGATCTTCATCACTTTCTTGCTGATCCATTTCAGTATCTTGCTGTCTGAAGTCAGTTTGACTTACACCACTCACTTCAACAGGCTCCACCTTAGGCTCTATCCTGTCATTACTTTGATCTGAATTTCCAGTAGCTTGATCCATAACTTTCAGTGGCATTTTTAACTCATCAAAAGTCACATCCTACTGATAATACACTTCATGTGATCCTTCTAATAGCACCACAATCTGTAACCCTTCAAACCAGAAGGATATCCCAAGAAAACACATCTCAATGCCCTAGGCTCCAACTTATCTTGTTTGACATGTGCATATGCTTGGCAACCAAATACCCTTAGTCCAAAATACTCAGCAGGCTTTCCATTCCAAAGCTCTTCAGGGGTTTTAAACCCTAATGCAGTGGAGGGACTTCTATTTATGAGATATGTTGTAGTAGTCACTGCCTCACCCCAGAAATTCTTAGATAAGCCACTGCCTATCAACATGCATCTCATCTTATTAAGAAAAGTTTAGTTCATTCTTTCTGCCAAACCAGTGTGTTGTGGAGTTCCAGGGACAGTCTTATGCCTAGAAATACCTCTTTCCTTGCAAAAGTTATTGAACTGATCTGAGGTGAATTCAAGCTCATTGTCTGTCCTTAAGAACTTTAGCTTTCTTCCAGTAACATTTTCAACCTCAGCAAGCCACTCCTTAAACTTCAGAAAATATTCATCCTTAGACTTCAATATCATAACCTATACTTTCCTAATATGATTATCAACGATGGAGAGAAAGTATCTTCCTCCACTCCTGGTTTGTGTCCTAGCTGGACCCCACAAGTCAGAATGAACATAATCAAGAGGAAACTTAGAAGTATGAGTACCTGTCTGGAAATTGAGCCTTTTAGCCTTTCCCAATATGCGGAGTTCACATGTGTCCAGTGTGCTGATCCTATCAGTTCCAAAAGCTTGCTGCTTCTGTAATTCTTGAAGCCCTCTCTCACTGATATGCCCCAATCTTTTTTGCCACAGATCTGTCTTGTCTATCTCTTTTGCAGAGTGAGATTCACCACTAACTATAGCTCCTTGCAAGTAGTATAGTTCATGTTTCTTGAACCCTTTCATTACTACCATGGATCCTTTTGTAACCTTAAGCTGTCCATTTTCTGATTTGAAAGTGTACCCATGTGAATCCAATAATCCTAGTGAGATTACGTTCCTTTTGAATTCAGGAACAAACCTCACATTAGAGAGAATTCTTGTAACACCATCAAACATTTTCAGTGCAATGGATCCTACTCCTTTCACCCAGCAGGATTGATTGTTACTAAGTAGCACAGAACCCTCATCCTTAAGGGTGAGCTACTGAAACCAGGACTTAACAGATGTGAAAAGAACACTCTAAGTCCAACACCCACTCCATCTGTGTCTCTCTGGTAGTAACTATCAGGACTTTAGCAGATTCATAGCCTGAGTTTGAGAATGATGCTTCTGTAGTTTGATTCACCTGCTTTGTAGTCTGATTAGTTTGTGACTGCTTGAGATTTTTCCACTTGATACAATCTTTCTTAACGTGACCTGGCTTATGGAAATGAAAGGACCTTTGCTGTTCAATATCCTTCTTTTGTTCTTAAGTGAGATTACCCTCTTTCTTGGGTTGAGATTTGAAAGCCTTCTTCTGGAACTTCTTTCCCTGCTTCTGTTTAATGGATAATTCTTCTCCATTTGAAGTTGACTTGGAATCTATGGACTTGGAGAGCTCCTTTATCCTTAATGCTATTATAACTTCATCCAAAGTGAGTGGATGCTGTCTTCCATACAACATAGAGTCATTGAAGTGTTCAAAAGATTTTGGTAGGGAGCTTAACAACATGAGGGCTTTATCTTATTCTAGCAAGCTGATCTCAACATTCTCAAGATCATTAAGGATCTTGTTGAATTCTTCAATCTGGTCACTCACAGGCTTATCCTCAGACATCTTAAATGCGTAGAGTCTCTTCTTCATGAAGAGCCTATTAGCCAAGGTCTTGACCAGATATAATGCCTCCAATCTCTCCCAAACACCTTGAGCAGTCGATTCATTTGCCATCTCTCTTAAGACCTTGTCCCCCAAGCACAAAATCAGGGTACTATTGGCCTTCTCCATTATCTGGATCTTCTCCTCGGTCCTCATTAACTTAGGAAAACCACTCTCTCCCTGCAACACAACATCGATTCCATGCTGAACAAGCAAGGCCTTTACCTTGATCCTCCACAATCCAAAGTCCCCCTTTCAATTGAATTTTTCAACGTCAAACCGAGCTGAACTCATCTTGATTTCTCGTAACCTTTCCCACATATGGTGCCACTTGTCGGATCAAAACCATAGCAAGAACCAAAAACTCTTAGTACACAATGGAAAACCCTATTGCTTGAATCCAAAACGAAACAAGAAAATCATTCAACACACAAGAACACGAGATTTACGTGGTTCGGCTTTAATGCCTACATCCACGAAGAGATCAACCAATTTTATTGAGCTCCCAGAATTAAACACAAACTTTGATTACAACAATACACTCAAGAACACTCGCTACAAGATCACTCTGAAACTATCTCTGTAACTTTCTCTATGATTTATGAAAACGTAAACCGAAAAGAACCCATTACAGATCTTTAATACTCTCTGTAAATTGAATGTGCCAATATTAGAGTTTTTTTTTTTTTTTCCAAAGTTAAATATATGATTAATATCTATTATCTATTATCTTTATAAAAGTATGGATGTTTCTAACCAAATATAGATTGCCTAATATATCATTATCAAAGATTATATTTTTGAGGTTATAATAGTAATTTAGGATTTTCATATTTAAATAATTTTACATTAGAATTCTAAACCAAAATCATATAAAATTCTATTATGATCAGTAGGTCTCTATTATATTAAAATTTTAATTTAATATAGATTGTATATCCGTATAAAATATTATTATTTGAGGTTTTAATATTACACAACCTATTTTTGATTTAGAAAAATTCATCATCCACGTGCGACGCACGTGCTCTACACTCGTAACATAAATACATGACTAACATAACATAATTGTATATCTAACATAACATGAAGGTCATGACAAAAAATATATATATATATATACGGAAAAAAAAAGCTGGTGGGTTGACTGGATCGACCCGAGTGGATGAATCTCAAATTCATACACCTGATTCATAAGAGAATTTCTTAATATTTTATCCAAAACAATGTCAATTTGGATGAATCTCAAATTCATACACCTGACTCATAGGACAACTTCTTATTTTTTATCCAAAACAATGTCAATTTGGATGAATCTTTTTTGGGTTAATTGCACCAAAAATCACGATTTTTTAAAAAATTAAAAATCTAACACGACTTTTGAATATTATCAAATTTAACATGACTTTTTGTATATCATGCATTCTTAATTTTTTTTAAAAATTCGGGTAATGTTGTGTTGACGTGTCAACTAACCGGACACATCATCTTGCCAGCGTGTATTAGAAAAAAGAATTACAATCAAGGTGTCAAAGTATCTCTCACAATTTCCTCTCTCTAACTTCATGTCTCTTCACTTTCAATTTCACTCCCAAACGTACTGTACATCTTCACTCTCCATCTCCCCCACAAATCCACTATAGTCTCCATTCTCAATCTCACACCCAAACATGCCACCACTAGTTTTGATATAACTTAATTAATTTGTGATCAATTTATCTCTTTCTCTCCTCAATTGTCTCCAAATGCTCGAGATATTTCCCCCAAATCAAAAAATCTGAATTGCGCAAGTTGAAGAAAAGAACATATATTCTGTTGAGGTAGTTGAATTTGAGTCCTCAATTGGAGAAAGACGAGAAACCTTTGATATTTTCTTCTTGAATTTCACACTTGAGATGAAAAACAATTTGAGTGGAGACGTAGAGAGAGGAAGACAACTGGGGGGGGGGAAGCACGCACGATAGAGAAATTTGTTTCAGATTTGGAGTAGGTTTGAGGTGAAAGTGAGAGTGGAGAGATGTAGAGTTAGAGATAGAAAATTGTTAGAGCAATTTTGCCACCTAAATTGTTTTTTTTTTTAATACACATTGGCAAAATGATGTGTCCAGTTAGTTGACACGTCAACACAACATTGCCTGAAATTTAAAATTTGGTTAAGAATGCATGATATATGAAAAATCATGTTAAATTTGCTAACAACCAAAAGTCGTGTTAAATTTGCAATATTTTGAAAGTTTGTAATTTTTACTGCAATTAACCCATCTTTTTTCAACATAAATTCACTTTTAGGAGGTATTTTGATGGAGATTAAAATTAATAAATTTCTAAAAATAATTTTCACATATTTTTTCAGTAATTCTCTATTTACAAAATTTTTTAGACTTCAATTTTATTTCTTACTTATTAACTAATTATTGATTCTAATAATAACTTCCTATTTTTATTTTGTTGCTGGAAATTATTGAGCAAACTGAAGAGTTAATCACCTCAAAATCACATGACCAATATTTTAAGATAAGTCTATATTGCGCGGGAAATTTCCAAATTTAATAACCAATCCCATAAAAATAAATACAAGTATCAAAATCTTTTTATCATTTTATCAAGTTTCTTAATTAATGTATAATTCTAAAACGACATTTATCTTCCAATGAAAAGACTACTTGATATCACTACCAATGAAGTAGTTATTTTGTATAAATAGTTTCAAAGGATTGCAAAACCAAAGAAAAGCTCCAAAGCAATGATACTCTAACCAGAAAAACATGTTCAGATGACAATACAAATTATTCCATCAGACATAAGCCGATCACGAGACATAAACCTCGTCTGAACCCTAACATGAAAAACTCAAAAAGAACACATGCAGTACCTTCAACGAAGCTAAACGAGAAGGACCCTTTATGTTGCAAGAGATGAACTTGTCCTAGCAAAGCTTTTGAGAGCTGAAATCTTTTTCTCTAATCACTTGGCCAAGAGCTTCTCGATGAGATCTGCTGCATCTTGAACGGTGGTGATGCTCTGAGCACTTTCTTCCTCGACGCTTATTCCAAACTCCTCTTCGAGTCCCATCACAATCTCAACCTATATAGACAAAATAACTAATTAAGATTGACGGCCACTAAGTGTATGAAAAGTAGGCAAAACGAGACAACGTTGATTCTTCTTAGGGTGGGGGGGAGTAAATAAAAGGACTCAAATAGTTACATTGCCAAAGAAAACCTAACAGGCTAAGGATCTGTTAATTTTTTGCTTGAATTTAGTAATGATTTATGTGGAGATTTTGTTGAAGTTGAAATGAACACTACAATGATCAATGCTTTCAGATTGTAGGATGCTATTTCTCAGTGGCAACCACTATTTATAATTCATGCCTGAATGAGTTTTGTACAGCAAATAGACACACTAGTTTCCGATAGATATTGCAAGATCATAACATTGATATAAAAATCAGTTCACAAATGGGATTAGACGACTAATGATTAAAACAGATATTGCAAGATCATAACATTGATATAACAAACAGTTCACAAATGGGATTAGACGACTAATGATTAAAACGTACATGCACAGATGTAATATGATGATATTCACCGATTATACTCGATGTATTCAGATAAAAGTACACATTCAATCACATTGGAAAAGTAAATATGAGAGAGATATGGTGATATATCGATATCACAAAACCACCACAAAATACGAAGCCATGATCTACGCAATTATGAAATAGAGAACCATTAAAACATAATCATATGTGAAGAACAATACCGTGTCAAGAGAATCAGCACCAAGTGTTGCAAACTTGGACTCTCCACTGACAGCTCGATCATCAGGAAGAGCCAATTGCTTTTTCACAATTTCAACGACTTTCTTCACCGTCTCTGGTTTGGCCTGCTCATCAAGAATTGTTATTAACACTATTCTATGATGCCATAACTAAATGACAAGACATTTCATTTTCTCTTTTTCATCAGCGAGACCTAGTATAAACGACTTGAAACAACTCGACTATGAGCATACAAGTAAAAAGAACAAAGCGAAACATAAGAAGTTCAATGAATTCAGAGAAATGGACGACGACTATAATCATCATACCGCACAGGAAACTCGGAAACGAAGGGCAGGAAGCCTATGAGAAGGGAAGCCCTTTCCACTGAAGGAAAGTGAAGTCTTCTTCAAATTAGAAACCTGCTTGCATTGGAAAATATAACATCAGTATACACAGTTATCAAAACAAAATGATCTTGAAATTGGAAGGAAACTCGTGACTCTTAGACGTATATCTTAACAATTTCAACAGCCATCATGGTTAAACTAAGGAATCTACTAAAAAAACAAAGCTACAGAATCTTTTCTGCAAATTCACTACTTTGTTTTAAGACAATGCTGTTCGATATTAACAATGTAGGATGAAACTCTTGAATTTTCAGCCAAGGATAATCACATGCAATATAAGCTACTTCAGGAGCTTGAGTCTCTGGGCAATCAAATTGAAGATCCACAATGAAAAGATTCTAACAATCAAATTCAACAAATGAAACTTAAAAATATTTAATTTGTTTCTAATTAGCAGAAATCCATCAACAGATCAATTAAAAAAATCAAAAGGGAAACATATAGAAATTAGATCTTAAAAACTAAATATCAAAATTGAGAAGCCTATGACCAAATACAAAGATTAATTCTTAAAATGTCAAGAATAAATACAAAAAAAGAAAAAAGAAAAAAAAACAATTGAAAACCACTTAATAACTCACGATCCATTGAAAACAACAATTCTTTTACTCCAAATTCATTTCTAAAAACAGTACCAGAAATCCTTACAATCCCATGCATATACTTTGGAGAAATGGAAACCCAGTAAAAAAAATCAGAACTTAAGCTGAAATTCGACTCACCCAGAATTCTTTTTACAAGATATCAAATCATATTACAAGGATTTATTTATACGCAGAACAATGCACTAGAACAAAATTCAAAACCAAAACGAATCCAGTTCTTCAACAAAGTAAAAACAGAAAAAGAAACGGAAAATTGATGATTAGGAAAGAAACAAACCTGATTGTGGTTGAATGAGCAGAAAACAGAGGGGAGTGAAAGAGAAGAGGCAGTGAAAGAAGCCATTTGTGAAGGGATCAAAAGGAATGGATCTGAAAATTAGAGAAGGAAAGGAAAAGAAGAGAGGGTGGCGGAAAGCACGAAGAGTGTGAAGCGTTTGTATGGTAGCAGAAAGAAGTAGAAGAGGAGAGAGAGAGAGATGAGTGAGAAAGGCAAGGAAGAGTTCTGCGGTTTTAAAGGCGCTTTTTTCTTGGAATTTTGTTTTCTTCTTTCTATTTTTTCTTTGCTTCTATCGAAATTGGGCTGTTTGGACACGGGTTTAGTAGGAATATATTATCACCAATAATATATTAGTTGAGATTTTTTTTCTTTTTCCATTTTCATAAAGATTTGTTTGAAATTGTGTGATAAATATATTTTACATACAATCAAGACTCAATTATACAATTACTTTTACACAAATACTCCTGTGCAACAATTGTATAGATCTAAATCCATATAACTGGGCGACCAAATCCGAATTCACACCTATTCAGATTTTTTTTTTGTTTAAGGTTGATACTTATATATTGTATGTGTTAGTGAAGAAAAAATTAAATTAAAAAAAAAAGAGGACCCGGATTGACCCGAACCTTATCTGGATTGCATGTGCACACAGAAGACCAACTCTTTCTTTTATTATGGGTTCACTCGTGTTACGAAATTAGAATTGTTATGCAATCATACCAAAAATCATTTTAACTATTTGATGAATTTTTTAATGAAATGTAAGATACTAAACAATTTGGAATTATGGATTTATTCTTGTTTAGTTTTTTTTCGTAATAGTAGTTAATACTTTGCTAATTTAAGAAATAGAATGTTTTCAAAGAAACTGCACATTTAATCACAAAATTTGTTTGTATCATTTATGTGCACATGCTGTTTATAATAATGAATGTGATAGTTGAAAAAATTTAATAATGAATATGATGCTTATTTAGTGAGTGTGACATGGAGAAAAATATCTTGATCACTTTTACAGTTGAGCATGGTTATTAATGTAATACAATTTCAATTTGTTTTTAAAAAGCTTCAAGTGAAAACGGCACAATCCTATTTATAATTAAAAATAATAAAAATCATAATATAAAACTAATTATGTAAGACAAAATAATCTATAATACATATTCTATCAAATACAGACGTATATTAATGTGTTGTGAAAATGAGTTTGAATTATAGCACCGGATTTCATTTCAAACAACTACATGAGTGACATTTTAGATAATAGTAGTTAGTTAGATCCATACCATTATGACAATGAAGGTTGGTTACCTAAATTTAAGACTGAAAATGGAATTAGGCAAAATTTAATTTGACCAACTTTATAATAAATGAAATTAATTACAGTCAAAATGTTAATCAATTAATACGTATAAGTAAGTTAGAATAAAATTTTTTTTTGAGAGGAATTATTAATATTTTTCTTCATAAATGTCACAATTAGTTAGGTTAGACAGGTAAATAAGGTTAGGACCTAATCGATAATTTGATATTCTTTAATTTGCTCATTACATTATAATCTCATTTTTCTTGGAACTATATATATATATATATATATATATATATATATATTATATCGAGCACATAAAATTTTTCCCACAGAATATTCAGAGCAATTTTTTTTTGTTTGTACTTTTGCAATGTATACTTAGAACATAATTGCAATAAAATAAATAAATAATAATTAATAAAAAATTTAAATATTGTAATATAATTCTAATCTTTTCAAGAATTTAAACATTGTTCCAATAATTCAAATCACGTGAGTTGTATTGTATTTTTTGACAATTCAAATCCACTTGTCAAGTATAATAATCAAACCATACACCACATGAACATAAGCAACATAATTTTGGGAAATAAAATAATACTTTTATATTCCATCATACATCAAATTCATGATGTTGTTTTAAGTGAATTTAAATTAAAATGGTTTAGTTGAAATTCAAATTAATAAATCACTGTAGTTCAAATTTTTTAAAAATCAAACCATGTGGCTTAAGTGATATTTAAAGTGGCTATTTTTCCAAGAATATGGACGCAAATTTTTTAAAAATACAACTGTGATTTGATATCTAGTGATTTGTTTTTTTGGTAAACTCAAAGCGTTAAAATTAAATTACAACTTTAGAAAATGTAATATATATATATATATTTAATTAGTGATTTTTCTAAACATAATTAATATTAATATATTTAAAAGAAGATAAAGCCAATACTAATTATTACTGGCGTGCACCTATAGAACCCTATATGCATCTCATGCTCTGCTCTCTTCTCTATTTAATACTATATGTTAAAACTTAGGGCTGCCAATTAAAGCATACTAATTCAATATGAGTTAGTCTCCTGTGCACCAGTTGCACGGGTCGTGCGCGGGCTGGGCTGGCCAGCCCAGCCCATGCCTCTTTACTTATTTCGCGTGTTTTGTTCGTTACCCTCACGTTATGTTAGGGTTACTTTTGCGTTATGTTAGAGTTACCTTCGCGTTATGTTAATGTGACCCCATATCCAGATTTCATACCCTTAGTTTAAAACCACTGAACTAAAATGTTAATCATACCCTCATGTTATGTTAGAGTTACCCTCATGTTATGTTAGTGTTACCTTCATGAGGGTAACACGGGTAACACTAACATAACATGAGGGTAACTCTAACATAACATGAGGGTATGACTGCCTGAGCGAATCTTGATGAGTTTGAGCGCCCACCAGGGTAACACGGGTAACACTAACATAACATGAGGGTAACCCTAACATAACATGAGAGTATGACTGCCTGAGCGAATCTTGGTAGGTTTGAGCGCACCCACCAGGCGCGTGGGGGCGCGTGAGAGCGCGTTGGGACGCGTAAAAACGCGCGTTAGAGGCGCGTGGGGCGGGTCGACAGTTGCATAAAATATTTTGCCATCCAATATATAGTTCCTGCTCAAATATCAATTACAATTCAAACAAACTTGATTTATTTACAACCATAAAATACTATAATATAGTCATACATTTAGGCAATCTATATATATATATATACATTTGCAAGTGAAGTAGATAACATATATATATTATAATTCCCTAAAGAGAATGAAAGAAGCAGATAGTATTCAGAGTAGGCCATGGCCTCATGATTGTGGCCACCTAAGTTCTGAGCTCAACCAAGGTCTAATTCATTTACTATAATTGCAACTCCAAAGAGCACATGTGATGTATAAGCCCCACAAAATGGGACACAATTCCGAATAATGTTTCATCTTATATTTACCATATAACAGATTGGAAATAAAATGGTATTGTAAAATATGAGTAACATACCAAAATAGTAATGACATTATGAGTAATACATAACATATATATATGTATATATATGTAGAGGCTTGCATTGCCTAAACAAAGACACACACCAACTTGGTGTTTCTGCAAAACTTAGACAAAGGGAGAGCCTTGACTTCCCATGTATTTAGTTGTCAGCTCAGCGATAAATACTCGAGAATTGATATCAGTGTATCAATACTAAATCATCCCATACGATCAGAACTTTAATCAGTAATAGGAAAGGCTGAAAGCTGATTGTGAAATTAGCGCAATACCTTCAGTTTTTGATATCATCTTCCCATTCAGGCACGCTTTGTTCAGTTGGAGAGGCTGGTACAAACGGAACGAAGCCACGACCACCAAATACGGGACGCATGAAAGCGTCATCAAATCTTCTCCAATAGGAGTGAACAGTACGGGTAGGGGTTCGGAAAAGCATCCTTATATTGTGTGGACGGATCATATAGTGGCCATTCTCGTGAGATTCTGATACGCTGTTTCCAGAGAAAAGATCGGTATCAGAATCTTGGCTATCCCCAAGAAGTGGGATAGTGAAGGACTTAGGTGTGATTGGCTCTGAGGAGATCGATCTGTGTAAATGTTTTGATGAGGGCATCAAGAACCTCACCAAAGGTTTCGTCATCAAGCCAAAAACCTGCATGGTCACAAAGGATTCATCTATCTTTTGATGATAAGTTTTTATTCTTCTGTTTTTACAAGATTTTATCTCTTCCAACACCTAGTCGTCGTGCTAGCTAGTAGTAAAAATGCACATGCAGGATTTTAGATGTCTTACCATAGTGCTGAAGAGCACAACTGTTATGGTGCTGGTAATCAAAAAAGCATTCCCACGTAACTGGGTGTGACCTGCCCTAGTAAACTGTGTGGGGAGACGAAACGAGTTGGATTAATATTTAATACTACCATTATGGCATTAGGGAATTTATAAACTTCAGAAAAGCTGTTTGCTGTCAATTTGTTTTTTCCCTCTTTTTCCGCAATACAGCACAACTGCTACCTTAAGTAGATAACATTGAGAAATGAGAATTTACCTGGTTGTAAGCAAGGGCCATAGATACAGCGCCTCGCATAAGACCAGCCCACCATATAGTAACCTGCAAATCTCAATTGGTAAAGTTAGATATAAGAGAGCAGATATTGGTCTTGCACACTTAAAATAATGATTATAGAGCTCATACTTGCTGCGGGAAGTCAATTTTCTCATATGGATAAGCCTTAGTCAAGTTCGACAAAAATGACAAGGGGAAAACGAAAGCTGCTCTTCCAACCAAAACCAGTCCAAGCAGAATTGCACTGACTGAAATTGAGGTCTTTGGGCTGAAAAATAAAACGAGTCATAAACTAAGAAAAATCTCCAAGCACAGAATGTATAAAACCCAAAATAACTGAATAGTTCTGAGAAGTAGTATGATGAGTAACATTCTCTGTCAGTTCACACAAGCACACACATGCGCACTCCGTACCTGTCACTTACAACTCTCCACTTCTCAATGTCCAGAGCATCCATGCCAACATAAAGAAATATGAATGTCTCAGCAACAAAGGACAAGGCTGCAAAGGAGTGCCTGCATTATGGTTGAAGATATACTTCAAGAAGGAGTAACGAGGGAAAAAGGGAAGCAGCAAAAAGAACAACTTGATTGAATCATCTTAAATTTAATATAGTGCATACTTAGTTGTAACTCTTGAGTTCTCTGTCACATTATGCCAGGTGTAGTGTGACATCACAATCCCACAGAAGAAAACGGTGAGGATACCGCTTAAATAGAATAACTGCAAGATACCTCTCAGGTTTAGAAAAAAATTCAATCCTTGGTGCAAGGGTCTAGAATTAAGAGAGAGCCAAGATAAAAAAAGACTCCTATAGGCCTATTAAAAACTTACTTCCGCCAACATGTATGATAGGTAAGCCATGAGCATCATGATTGCAACCTCACGGTCAGTGGAGTGCCTGTAATTAATCAGAGAACTAACATGTAACATTCTTTATATTACCACACCGACCCACTAAACGGATAATGCCCAACAATTTCATTGTCTCAAGTGGTTCATCTAACAACTATGCTGTGCAGGATCAATCTCTTCAAGGTCTTTGGTAAAATGCATAATCTTTTGTGAACAAGTAATTTTCAATTTTAAATATGACCATATGAGGATAAAAAAACGAAATATAACTATCAGCACCAACCTTCCAAAATAGAGCTTCTTTATGACATATGCGCTCAGCAGTCCAGCCTGCAGTACAAGAAAGATGTTCAGTGGTATGTCGTAACTGATATTTCGGAAGTTATTCTCCAGAAAAGAAGAAAGAGGAAGATAGACTCACAACAATTCCCAACACAGTACTTGAGACAAACAAATATGTAAAATTTCCAATCAGCTGTAAAGCTACAGTGGTATTGATTCGAGAAAGGTCAAAATCCTGGATTGCATTGAAAAGCACCACCGATGTTGCATCATTCACAACACCTTCTCCAAACACTAGACTATACAGTAATGGCGTCTCATCCTGATTTAGGACCTGCAGCAGTGCATAAGTATTGCATCAGCAAAGAAAGAGAATTTTCAGTGAGGATTTCAATAACAAAAGGCTGCACGGACGCACCTGCAATGTGCAAACAGAATCTGTTGCGGCAAAAATAGCTCCAATTGCTAGAAAAACACAAGTGCGGTTAGAAGCAGACATGAATCAACATTGGTAAATATGCAGGGGCGAGAGAGAGTTTTACCAAGATAATCTCCAATTGCAAGATCAAGACCCATTTCCTCGAAGATGGCAATAGCACCTGCCACAACATTTTTGAGTAATAAGCAGTCATTTACATTTATACAGTCCAAAAAAAGAATGAGGGTAAAAAAACAACATTCCAGATTTCCGCAAAACTGAATTCATTCTGCCTTTTTTAGCGTATACAACATGGTAAAATGAACATATCCGATGATACACAAGGATGGGGATCAACTAACTATAATTGACAATTGTACTTGAACTATACAATGAAATATCCTGAGTTTTCCAACATGCTATTTCACTTAACCAAATTCTCTTCCAGTTTAGGAGAAGGGCTGATAATGAACTCAACAGCCTCAATCATAATATTATGTAGACAGCATACACTCTACTTCACAAGGAAGAGCATGAATGAAACAGCTGTTAAAGAGTTTTCTCTTTCCACATCGGAGGGGTTCAGTTCAAACCAAAGTGAGTGAAATGTGCAAGTGCAAAATACAGGAATGATATCAGAGTGTGTGAACAGGCAAGATTTCCTTCTTTGTGGCAAGGATAACCATCATTACATGAAGTAAATAAGGTTGAGGGTCATACCCAGTGATATAATTGTGAAGGATATCAATGTACCAATTGCTCCAAACAGCATTATAGTCATGAAATTGCGGAAAAACTGTTTCTTTTTAACCTGGAACCTGATTAATAGACGGAGTCATGAGAAGCTAACTCAAAATCATCATATAGCATAACCATACAGGTCAATAAAAACAAAGTAAAAGAACCCAAAGTAAAAGAACCCAACATTGATAGAATAAATGTAATTTGCAATTTATGAGTTCTATGGCTCCAATAGGGCTAGAATTTAAGGGAAGAACAACTGAGTTACACTCTTGTCAAAAACACAACAAAGATGGAAATGCAGTCAGGTAAAAGACTCTTTTAGGAAAAAGGTGTAAACTAGGATTTGGCAATAAATGCTTTAATATAGTCTTAGATAAACTTCACAGTTTCTAAATATCAACCAAAGGAAAAGTGCTCGAGAGCAGGGAATTGTCAACAACCTAATCAGGTATAGTAATGGTATACAGACCACTTACGGTTACATATTGGATGGTACAGCTCTGCCACTAAATAGAGGTGATCAGGGAGGAAAATTTTCAATCTCAAGTGTGATAGAATTTCTAAAATGCATAATAGTGAATAAGAAGAGATGTGCAGGTGCTGGTATTAGGATAAATGAAATCCACCGGGAACCTAACAACTATTTTTATATCAGAAATGACGTTCTAATCCTGGTTCCATGTTCTCAGTCACCTCCTGGTTCAGTGTTCAATTTACGGGAGCCCTTATATTTACCAAACTGCTAAAGTTGTTTCACTTGATATTATAAAAATCACCACATCCAACACTGCAAATGAGTCAATATCTGTTAATACAACTCTGCATAATTTATTAAAAAGTCATATTGAAATTATATGCTCATCACAATCGGCCATCAAAGCCATGGAGGCATAACGTAAGAGTGATTACATCCATGTGTTGCAGCCAAACGATGTCAAGAAAGCTTGTCTTCCCAAAACAAGAGTGTTCAATGTATAATGGAAAATAACCTTACCCAGCATTAAAAATGATTGGAGGAAGAAGATAAATGAAGAAAAGATCCTCACTGAACACCAAAAGATGTGAGCTTTTCCCACCACTTATAGCTAGAATCAGAACTCCAGTGCCTATACCCTGTCATTAAAGTCCGTATTAATCACATAAAGATTTGAAGACACCCATAAACACCTTCTTAAAGAAAAAGGAAAGAAAATAATCCAGATCACCTACAGTACCAGAAATGGCACATAGATTACACATCAAACATCGGTTACTTACAATTATAAGGGCAGTGATCGATTCATTTATCCAACGATGTTCCTCCAATAGATGACCAAGCACAATACATGCACAAAGGAGTGTGACAAATATGGTAATCGAGACCACTGAAGTATGGTCGGAAGTTGACAAACTAGTTACAGACTGCAACATAGATCCCAAGTCAAACCCCATTGTGTCCAATATCGAACTTTTCCAGACAATGTAACGAGGCCCAGCAGAATTTATTTTTAACTGAGAATTCTGGAAACAAGGATTAAAGCAATACCTTGAATCAGATAAAATTCGACAAACTAATAACTAGAGCATGCCTCTTCTAATTAGTTAGTATGGTAAACAATGGACAATCCGATCACGAGCATACATTTTCATCAAGACATGGTCTACGAAAACTACCCCAATATATACCAAAGAATTACATCTTTCTGCATAGTTACTTCATTGACATACAATTAAAAGTTCACATATCCTTGAAGAGATAAGCATAGAACATTCAAAAGCAAGATACGCGTTAAACACACGACGACATGTGCGGTTTTAAACAAATATCGCCAGCTCGATTCACAAAACCACAACCAATTTCGCGTACATGCATTTAATAAGTGAACAAGCCAACCAAAATCTTGAACTTCTTAATGCAACACACAAGCATTGGAACTTTTATAGAAGACACCATGTCCATCCACATCGTGTCCCTGTTTCCTACACTACCAAACCATATTCATGCTATTCAATCATTTCTTCTGCTACATTTTTAAATTATAGACAAAATTACCCGAAGCATTATCATTTATCAATCACATTTGGAACACAACAAAAATAAATAAAAGTTTATGCATATTTACGTAATTGAATCCAAAACCAGGCGAAAACGCAACATGATTGCATATACTAACGCAAAAGCAGCCAAAATTACCTGCGGAGTCCGAGAAAGAAAATTACATAAATCGAACTCTGAACTCCGCACGCGATATCATCAGCTATCAAATTCCAAATGCAAATCAAATAATCGACAGAAATCGTCCCTCCTTTCCCCACCCAAAAATCGTCGAATGCAATGGAATCCAGCACAGAAATGGCGGTGCAGCCAACACGGATTCGAATCCGTGCGCTCTCTTCAACTTACGCAACGAAAGCAAACAGAATTGCGAGAAATCAAGCTACGTGATTAGCCTTTTCAATCAATAATAAGGAGAGGAGATAGAATCCAGAGGAGCATTGCAAATAAATCACGGATTTTAACGCAAAGCTTCCTAAGAAGATCTTCAATGGCAAACGGTGAAGAAGAGAGAGAAAATGTACGCAGAAAAAACTGGGAGTGTGTGTAGTGTGTGAAAGAGAGGGAAAATCGACATACAAACGGAGAGAAGGAAGTTATGTTTCGCGATATATATATATATATATATACACACGTACAGCTCCTGAGACTGAAAACGATTGGATTCTGGTTTTTTCTCACATTTTATTTAAAAAATATAATATTCATGAGCAATGATCGTGCACGTGCACGTGCACGTGTGTATTTTCACTATGTCATAAAATTAATTTTCTTTAAATAAAATAATAATTACTGACTCGATACATGTTAATGTGCTTATCGATTAAGCACGAATGGGTAATTTTTTTGGTAAGATGATTAATTTATCCAACATTGATATGTATGTGCATTAGATGGTTGATCATTTCAGTTATAGATGAAGAACACATGGAAATGATGGATGATTTTAATCGTTTATTTTTCACTTTGATATGTTTCAAATTGTAATTATATTTTTGTATGGTAGTTTTAACTTTTTTTATGTTGGGTAAGAACAAAATAAAATAATTATGTAAGAAAGACTTATCATTCTAATCAAATTTTGAATTTTTTCTTCTTTTTGTGTATGTTAAAGTTTGTGATTTTGTATTTTAGTTGGAGGAATGGAGTATCTTCTTAAGAAATTTGAAAATTAGAATTATTCTATTACTAATTTTAGTAAACCTAACACTTCTTTTTCGTAGTTAAAAGAAAAAAAAAGTAGAAATTTGTCTTGTGATACTTATCTCTCTCTAGGTTAATTTAAAATGAGTAATCTAATTTAACAATAAATTGATGAGTTCCAATTTTGGACAAAATAACTATCATAGATAAAGAGTGTTGTGTGGGAAAAAGACCGCATCAAACAATTAAGTCAAAGTGATTAGAGCTTTTGTAAATCAGTTTCACGAATTTGATATGGAAAATAATTAATTCATAACATATAACTACAAATCAAAAATTGAATTATGAATATGAGTTTGAGTTTGTAACTTCGTCTCATGAGACTCAGAGACTTGTATAAGCTTTTTTGATAAAAGAAAATGGTATGATCAATGATTTAGAGTAAATCGAAATTTATGTCAATCAAATAAAAAAAAAATTAAAATGTATACTATTTTGGGGGAAAAAAAGAAGATTAAAGAAAGGAAGAAGAGAATTTGTGGTTGTGGTTGATTATGAAAAAGCAATTAGTTATTTGAGCAAATGAAAAAGCAAATTTTTAGGAGTGCTTTTATTTTATTTTATGCAATGTTGAAAAAGATGTAAACCAATAGTCTCAACAAATGTTTTTTGGTTGTTATTTTGGCATTAATTAACTTCCTTTTGAAATTTAAGATTCTTGTCAATTTATTTTATTTTCATTTTAACTTTGTAATAAAATTTTATAGTGCATTGTAAGCTTTAATTTGGTATAAATTTAATTAGAACATAAGGTCCCTTTTCTACTATTAATAATGCCTTTATTTCTTTAACAAACTCTCATATCTATAAATTATCTGTGCAATAACAGGACCACAACAAAAATAGAAAGTTTTTTTCGACCAAATAATCTGTCCTTTTTTAGCACATCGATTTTTCTGTTTTTCATTTCTTCAATGATTTGAAATTAATTACATAACAAAATATGAATGGATTTTATTGAATTAATTTAACTTCTTAGTTCCACGATTAATTAATGAAAAATATTTGAATTTCAAATTATTGATAAAAAGCCCAAAATTTAATCAAAAGAATCAACGTTTATATGTAAATGGTATGTAAAATATGATTAGTGAGCCCAAAATAACTAATTTTAATCAAATGCTTAGTGAGGCTTCCATTATTGAAGGTTTGGTGGTACGTAAAAATCCAACACTTTTAAAGTATTTTTGTAACTTTATCAAAATTTGATTTTTGATCTGATTTTATTTATCTATATATAGCTGTAATGTTAGGTCAAATATGTAACTTTTTTAGTAATTTCTTTAAATAAAATGTAAAAAAATTGCAAGCATGTATGCTTATCATATAAGTTTAAATAAATGCTAAGGATTGGAAAATTATGTTCTAATTTATTTCTTTTACAAATTTCCATGAAAGTTAGCATAATGTGTGCCATGTGATGTAATTTAAATTGGTGGAACTCCAAAAATTTATGGCTAAATTTTCGACAAATTTTATGAATTCTGGTGAAGAAATCAAGAAAATGGTTGAAATTGAACAATTTTTAGAACTACGTGATTAAAATGGATATTTTCAAGGTGTAATATCCTTTTTGTAGAAGAGATTATTTTTCTAATCGTAAATGATAATTTTGTTATTTTTTTAGCACAAATCAGATAAATGGTAAATTGTCCTTTTCATAAAAGTTTTTTAAAAAAAAAATTCTCTACTGGGTATACATGATATGATCATTAAAACACAGAAATGGAACTATATGATCATATTGTTAAAAACACTGAGGCTCCATTTGGATAGAGTGATTTGAAATTCAGGATTTGAAATGAGTGGATTTCAAATCCACTCAAGTTCAAAATGACTCCAAAATTAGCTCAAAATGAAAACCATGGATTTCAAATCCATATCCATCCAAACACTATCGGTGGATTTGCTACTATGGATTTCAAATCCCTCCTCAAATCCACCCATCCAAATGGACCCTGAAATTAAATGATATGATGATATCGTTTATAACACTGAGATTAAACGTTATAGGATTATGCAATGTGTTGTATAACTATAGGATTTGAAGACTATCATTACAAGTGTTGTATAAGCAGATGTGCATTTCTGATAGTCACATGGGAATTGAAGTATAGTTTGTCGTATTTCCACTTCTGTTTTTATTACACAACATTTTAGAGAAAAGGACCCATCCAATTTTGTACCTTTTCAGTTCTTTCATCTACTCATCCCATACTTGGTCCACAAATTAAGTGACGTGACATTTATTTTAGAGTTGCATTTCATATTTTTTCATAATTATTTATATGAATACTTAATTATTCTATTTTGTTGAATGAATTTGAATCTACCAGCCAATTTCTAATCGAGTTCGTGCCAGAAATCAACGGATAGAATTAGTAGGCATATTCAGTTTACAATAAAACTTATATGCACCAGGGGTGCGGATCTTGGATTCGTGCCCCTGACCCGATCCGGCGCGTGGGCCGTTTCCACGCACACCCCCACCTGATCTGGTGTGCGTCGCGTACACCAAATTTCATACTATGTGATTCAGTGATAAGTATTATATATACTTTATAGATGTTATATATATGTTCCTGAGGTATCACATATATAGTGATAGATGTTATATACATACTCTATATGTGTTATATATATACTCTATATATGTTATATATATATACTCTTTAGGTGTTATATATATATATACACTATAAATGTTATATATATATTCTATAGGTGTCACATGTATGTTCTTAAGGTATCATATATATAATAATATGAGGTGTTATATATATACTCTATAGGTATTATATATATACTCTTTAAATGTTACATGTATTCTCTTGAGGTATCACATATATAGTGATAGGTGTTATATATATATTTTATGGGTGTTATATATATACTGTTTAGGTGTTACATGTATGTTCTTGAGGTATTACATATATAGATTCAATATTATGTGATTCAGTGGTAGGTGTAATATATATACTCTATACGTGTTATACAAATACTCTTTAGCTGTTAGTGAGTTACATATATGTTCTTGAGATATTACATATATAATTAATTTTCATATTATGTGATTCAATGATAGGTGATATATATATATATATATATATATATATATATATACTCTTTAGGTGTTACATGTATGTTCTTTAGGTGTTATTATGTGATTCAATGATAGGTGTTATATATATATATATATATATATATATATATATATTTTAGGTGTTACATGTATGTTTTTTAGGTGTTAGTATGGATCCTGTCAACTCATTATCCATGTGTACGATTATTCACAATCTTCTCTTCATTATTATGATCGTTGAAAACAACAATTTTCATTTTATTGCTGCTTATTGTGTTCCTTCTTCTGATTGTAATACTATAGAATGATCAAATTGAATCTCAAATATTTCAACAAAGTATTGCTCAGAAAATCATATTTATCAAATGTATGACCAAATAAAAGATGAAAAATATCAAACAGTGATTCCATTCTCTCTCTTCTCATCAACATACATAAATCTATTCATCATTATTCAAGAAACTCCCTTTTCCCCTTTCCTCCTCCTTGCTATTTTTCAATACTCGATTGTACTAGGGAAAGAAAAAAAAATCCCACCAAGTGTATTAAATCATTTCTCAGAAACCCTAGAAAGAAAACAAGGAAACACACACACACACACACACACACATTTTCAGCCCTAACACATCATACTTTCTCTCTCTCTCTAAAACATCCGACATAAAACAATCAGCGTAAAATCATGGATTCATCATCATCATTCGATTTTAAATAACTGCATAGATCAAGAGTAGAGAAGTAGAAGAGAAGAAGAAGATGACTGAGAAGATATCCATAAAGAAGGACGACGGTGAGTTGCAGAGGAGAAGACAAGCATGATGGCCACCACAAATCCAGATAAAAAGAAGAAGAAGAAGAAGACGATGAAGAAGGAGCGGCCCGGACCAAAGGGGAAGGAGAAAGAGAGGAAAATAAAGGAAAAGAAAAAAGAAAAAATATTTATATATAATGAGTGGGCTGGGTTGGGTTGGGGGAACGGATCCTTGGATTCGTGCCCCTGGTGTACCTAAGTGCTACTCTTAAGTTTATTGTTCTTAGAGAAAAATGAGATGTTTTAAAGTTGAGTAAGTATTATGTGAGACCATTTCATGAATCATTTTATGTGAGACGGGTCAACCTACAATCCACACTTCACAATTCACATATAAATTTGTGGAAATAAGTACGGTTATTGGGTGAAAATGATCTGTCTCATGAAAATGATCCGTGAGACCATCTTATGCAAGTTTTTGTGTTAAAGTTGGGACAACCCCTTCTAACCACAATTAATAGACTAATTTCTTTTTTACCAAGCAAGATAAATAGTATACTTTATACCCTTATCCAATAAAATGATAATTCTATGAACACGATACGGTGCACCATCGTTGAACCCTATCATGTAACCACCAAATTTCTCATATCGTAAAACACCTCATTTTACATGAAATCATGTAACACCCAATTTTAAGGTTGGCCCCATTTTACATGACAATGTTCACATTATGTAACGACTAAAACTACTCATATTGTATAATATGTTATAACATGCTCATAATCACAAAAAAGAAACATACAATCCTCATGCAAATAATACGGACTTAAGGATCATGTACCGCCTGAAACTACTCATATTAAGTAACACCTAAAAACCTGTTCATATTATGCAATACCTTATCTTGCATGTCAGAGTTATCTAATTTTTATGTCATGTAAATCTTTAATGAAATTAATGTTAAATCGTGTAATCCTTAAAACATTCATGTTAAGTCATGTCGTATAACATGTCATTGTGTAAACGTATAAAAAATTGAATTCTTTATTCTCAAAATCGTGTGAGTGTTGACACCATCTCATCAATCCCTTTTTGCATCATTCCAATGTGATCGCAAGAGTTGGTTTGGACATTTTACCTAGATATAAAAATAACGAAATTATATTATGTTATTAAATTTTGTGTACCTGATTTTGTGGTATTTCAAAACATTATAATTACCTCTTTAAATTTATATGAAGAAACGTAAAATCAATATTATTCTAAATGACAAGTCACAATTAAACATTTATTTTAATTAACTGATTTAATTAAACAATTTAACTTTGCCTACTTTCCATTTTTGTTTGTCCCATCTTATTTTGCCAACCCAAAAATGGCAAAGAAAAATTTACTCCCTTACCCCTCAATTTCTTTCATTTTACTTATTTTGCACTTAAAAAACACACATTAATTACAAAATTGCTACTCAAAAACATTAAAATAACACATCATATTAAAGTGAACAATTTTTTCTTAAGATCCTTGCCGGTCAACCTAAATAAAGTTAGTCGGGACGGAGGGAGTATCTTATTAATAGAGTAGATATCTTGTACATACCCAACACATCTTATGTTATATA
The DNA here is from genome assembly GCA_005771605.1 of Scutellaria baicalensis. Lineage (NCBI taxonomy): Eukaryota > Viridiplantae > Streptophyta > Magnoliopsida > Lamiales > Lamiaceae > Scutellaria > Scutellaria baicalensis. The sequence continues at coordinate 47,090,665 of CM016721.1, forward strand.
TGGCATGCTGAAAAATATTTCTCATCCTAAAACATTATGCCTTTTTATGAAAAGATATTACTTTTTTAATAACACTTGTGTACCCCATGCCCTCAACCTGATCCAAACCCACTTCATATATATTTTATTTTCTTTTTTATTAATTGTGTAGGGCATAACATCACTCTTCTTCATTCTTCCTTTTGCATGTCTGCTTCTCCTGTGCCCTCCTCCCCTATTCTTCATCTTCTTCACTTGTGTTGCCCTAATCTCCTCTTCCTCATCCTACTTATTCTCCCCCCCCCCCCCTCCACACTCATAGATGCTCTCTCTCATAGATGCAATGATGGGAGATATTACACACCCTCCCATGAAGCAACTACATCCCATTCTTCATCATCATCATCTTCTTCTTCTTTTTTTTTCCCATTCTTTTAAATTTAGATTGTTGATTACAAATCGCGCTTCCGTTATAATATTTTAAGACATTTAAAAGAAATTATTGCAGTCATATGCGATTAATTGTAGAAAAAATCGAGAAAGAAGAAGATGAAAAATTTGCATTTTAAATTTAAAGATTTGAAATTTACAGAGTATGGTACACTAATACTTTAAAGGTCCGTTTCATTTGAAGGTTGGGTTTGACTGGTTTTATAATTTTTTAGGGATTTGAAAGGTGTTTTTGAGTGTTTGGTAGATTTTATATTGAGTTTGATATTATGTGTTTGGTTTGAATGATTGTAGAATGTTAACGTTGGTTTGTATATAAAATTTTGTTTAATATATTAGTTAATAATGATACAAATTGTAAAATGACTACATTGTCCCTCCACCAACTCAAATATTTTTTCTACATTTTCTTATAAAATTAAAAACAAAATTTAGATTAAAAAAAAAAAAGCAGCAATTGCCTGCAAATTTACTTCATTTTCATAGCTTTTCCCTTGAACGCTTCTCCAGCAGCATTTGGGGCTTCTTCTTCCTTCAACCCTCTTTCATATTCTTATACCTTCCACAACCCTTTCAGTCGCCCAATTGTTAACCAGCAAACGAAAGATTCACCCGGTAAGTCTAACGTCTAACCCACAACTTTTACACATTCCCATTTGATAAATTGCATAGAAGTGATTTCCATGTTCGTTTGCATATTAATATCCATTAACGTTGTTGTTTTCGTTTATTTTGCACATGATTTTAAGGAAATTTGGGGCGTTGATATGATTGCAGTTATGTATTGAAGCTTACAACAAGTAGACAACGATTCAAGCATTTGTGGACATAACAAATCTTATGACTGCAGTGTAGAGTTTGAAAATATCTACAAGATATTCTTTTCTTACTTGATGGGTTCTTACAATTTTGCACAAATTTTTGGTCCTCCAACCAACTGATATCGAAAGATGTAACTTGTTTATTCAAAATTGTTAGGCTTAGTTGATTTTAGGGTAGCATGTGACGAGGATGAAAATGTTTGATTGTTGATAGCTCATATGTAGTAGATTGATAGCTTGAATGCTTATATTCCCTTGTTTTATAAAATACATGTCATCCATTTTAATCTTCTTTGATAAAATGTAGCAGCTTTAGTTTGAACAAAGGGCAAGACTAAATTTGGATATTTTACCAAATGTAGTTCAAAGATGTAATGTAGTTCCAATTCTCATATGTATGTTTCTTCGAGTGTGCATGGTCAAACAATTGACGGACAACTGTGTTGTCGACATATGATACTAATCATATTCAAACTTCTCAGACGAAGAAAAGTCCTATTCGTCGATTCATGATTTGTCCTTTTCGAGGGGTACACATAACTTTACAACATTCGTTGACAAAATTCTAGTTTTTGAAACAAATTTGTCGACATATGCTCCATTTTGCATATATCTTTGAACCTTCTCCGATGTTTTGTTACAGAACGATAGTTGTGGCATGTTCCTGTGGTTGGAGCCGCAACTTGATGGACGTGCGAAAGAAGTGGAAATTGAGTGCCTTGAAATCCTTGATCGGTTGAAGATGGATCTTGCCAAAGTGAGAGCGCGAGAAGAAAAAATTAAGAAATTTTTTAAACTCACCCTAGATGCGTGTATCTCATTCTTCGTACTCTTTATCTTGGTGATTCGAAACACCCATCCTCAAAAGTCCCATGGCATATGTAAAGTCTAGTTAGAAATTGTGGAAGTTAACATGTCATGTTTTTTAAGTGCTAAATCAATGTCTCTTATGTTTGTGTCTATTGTGATTTGAAGTTTACTTTGTGTACATCCAAATTGTTGGGCAGATGGTCACTTCATTTTGAGGAGACAAGAGATACACAATTGATAATTGTTTAAGACATAATGTTATCTTTTATTAGCAACACTCTGGATGATATTTAAGTATTTTAATTCTAACATCATAACTGCATACACCACTGTAATTTAATTAACATTGTGCCAAAGTTGTGACAATAAAGTTGTTAACATAGGTGATAAACATTCCCCCTTATACAAAAAGAGGGTAATGGGTCACAATTCCAAAACATAAGTGCCAAAACAGTGAGCAAAATAAGAGGGCACTTATATCATTTGTGTGAAGGACTATAACCAAGAAAAATGCACTTATGACTCCTAAACTGTAATTTATGTTGATTTTAAGGTCTGAGATAAGGGTAGCAAGCACAACCAAATGCTCTAAGAAATGAATAATCTGGAGGTTTGTGATATAGAATAAAGTAAAGAGATTGACCCTGAAGAATTGGTGTTGGTAATCTATTGGTAAGAAACACATATCCCACAAAAAAATGTAGAGGAATGAAAGCTTGACTAAGGAGAGATAAGCCTAATATTTCAGCAACATGTTGATGTTTTCTTTCAACAAGGCCATTGTTTTGGTGAGTGTAGGGACAAGAGTTCCTAAGTGTAATGCCTAGAGATTGAAGAAGATAAGATTAAACTCTGAACTCACCCCATCACACTAAAGAGACTTAAATTTGGTGCTAAATAGTCTTTCAACCAGAGGTAAAAAAAAAATTGAAAAGAGAAGCAACATCAGATTTGGCATGCATAGGACAACTCCAAGAATATCTAGTGTAATCATCTGCAAGTAGCACTTAATACCTATAGCCTTCTTTAGTTGCAATAGAGGCAGGGCCCCAGACATCACTATGCATCAATTCAAGAGGTTTAAAAGTAGTATGAACAGTGGAAGGAAAATGTATTTGATGTATTTTGCCCAATTTACATGCTTCACAAAACACAATAATAGAAGAGTGTGTAACTTTTATTGACTTTAGAACTCTAGTAACAATGTTATTACAGGGATGACCTAAACGAATATGTCAAAGATTATGCATAGTAGATGACTTACAAGAAGTAGTAGTGAAAGCAGTACATGAAGACATTACAGATTTGGCAGAAGAAGGTGAAGATAGATAAGAGAGATCAATCTGGTATAGTTTATTACAACAGCCCTAGCTATTACAACACAAACTTAACAAAATGAGTAGCAAGCCTCTCCACACAGGTTGCTTGCCTCTTCTACCACTGACCCACACGGATCCTTACTCTTTTCTACAAAGAGCGAAAAGCTTAGCAAAAAACTCTTCCTAGCACTAAGCACTCCTAAACACAGTCTAGAAAGAACATGTTTACAACTTTCTTCAACTAAGTAGCAGCAAGCTTAAATTTCTAAGTTTAGGTTACTCTGTTGTGCTTGACTGATTGGCTGGGAGTTAAGACAGCTTCTCTGAATTCACGCCACTTTCTCCAGCATCACAACAAAGTTTTTTTACCCAACCCAGTTCATCACCCATTCCTCCTCTGCACGAAGGTCGGACCATTGGATCAGAGCATCAGCAGAGAGATGCATGTAGTTGTACCAAGTTCTGAACCTTTCAACCAACTGGAGAAAATCAGCCTTTACCTTCTCCATGTCCAGAACCACTTCAAGTTGCTCTGTCTCAACAGGTTCTTCCTCTGGGGCGGGTGGAGGGATCACAACAATTGGAACCGGGCTTGGCTCACTTTCTTTCTCAGAAATCACCAGCTTCCTCCGAACGCTGGTTTTGGTTGGAGCGATCACCTGCCTGGGTTGCTTCTTCTGAGGAGCATCAACCTTCTTCTGTAGAGTGGCCAGGGGAACAACATCCTCCTTATCATCATCCTCTATGACAGTAGTAGGTCCCCTAGGTAAAGCTGCAGGTGCCTTCACCCCTGTCTTCCTGGCAAAGACCTTGTCAGCCCCAATGAACTTCCATTTCTGGATGGGCTTGCCCTTATCAGTATCAAAACCAAAGGCAACAAGGATGTCGTTCAAAATGAGCCCAAATCTCTTCTTTCCAGAGACTTTCTGAATCTCCTCGCCTATCCTGGAGATAATGTAGCCGGCCTAGTTGATCTGCTCCCTTGTCATGATGGCCAGCATCATCCTGAATCTTAGGTTGGTGCACTTGTTAAAGCTATCCGAGCGATTCTCTATGATGTGGCAGCAGATATCATGAAAAAGCCCATACTCAAAGCGAAAGAGTTTCTTACTGCCACTCCTTGTCATCCCCACCGCATTGTCTTTTCCGGTGAAGGTCATCCAATCTTCCTCCAGCAGATTCTCGCCATAAGTGACAAAGTTACTGGCATCCATGCCCTGTATTGAGATATTGAAGGTTTCTGCCAGTAACTTTCATCAATGAACATGGTCTCATCGTTATTCTGGAATGTCAGATGTTTTCCTCCGATGGCGAGGTTGGCCCCTTAGTAGAATGTCTCCACTAGGTTCTCGTCGTTATTTTCCTAGTAGGTGGAGCATAGGCCCATGATCTGGGTATCCTTCAGATAAGCGATGATCTCTTCAATGGTTTCAGTGGTCAGTCCCTCCTGAATGTAGCTGTCGATGATAACTTTTTCGCTGACCAAGCAACCATCGATGATGTTTCCTGCTTTGGGTGCCATCTCAGTTAGTGTGAGTTCACCGAAAAGAGAAAAATAGAGAGAGTTAGTAAGCAGGAAGTTGGAGATAAAAGTTTTAGAGAAATTTTGAATGCTTAGAGTGAAAGAGGGAGAGAGATTAGGGTTTAGAGGGTTTTGATCAAAATCATGAAACGATTGATCTTCCGGCAGATGATTTGATCACCAAATCTTTTCCTTTTGTAGCAAATCTGATCTAACGACTGAGATTTGAATTTCACTCCAAAGGTCACTTCATCGGACGACTGATAATAATGGCGTGGGGTTTTTCTTGTAATATCAAAGAATCTGAGGGACTTATTTGCAAGAAACCGTCTGTCTCCACTACAAGAAATTCGCTCAACCACAACGGTTAATAACCGTTGTGGTAGACAGTTTTTTACCGTTGTGGTAGATGGTGTTGTCGTAGACCACCCTCTACCACAACGATTAATAACCGTTGTCGAAAATGTCAACCACAACGGTTATTAACCATTGTGGTTGAGGCCTATCTAAGACAACACCATGTACTACAACGCGTAAAAAATTTTCTACCACAACGGTTAATAACCGTTGTCGAAAATATCAACCACAACGGTTAATAACCGTTGTCGAAAATGTCAACCACAACGGTTAATAACCGTTGTGGTTGATGAATGTCTACGACAACACCATCTACCACAACGGTAAAAAAATTGTATACCACAACGGTTAATAACCGTTGTCGAAAATGTCAACCACAACGGTTATTAACCGTTGTGGTTGAGGGGTTTTTATGACAACATCAACTACCACAACGGTGAAAAATTGTCTACGACAACGGTTTTAACTGTTGTTGTTTTGTTATGTAATTTACAATGGATTTTTGACCGTTGTCGAAGAGGTTAAATACATTATGTAATAATTTTATAAGAACTATCAATAATTATATAAACAAAAAATGCATTAAAAACGTATTTCAACACAATGTCAAACATACAATTACAAATCCTCCCAACAATACATCTATCTATAACACTATGAATCCATAATTGCTAGTACTAATGATATCCTAACAATCATAGTTACAAATTAGAAACATGTAATTAAAAAACACGATGAATTCCAACTACAAACAATAAGACAGCTGAATGATGCTCTATTTGGCTCCATAATGCGTGACCTTGTGTGTGTATATCAATAAAATGGACTCTTACACTATTTTGGAAGAAGGAACCGAGAAGAGGGTATCAGCAACAACTGGTTTTATTACGGGACAGCTCATGATGTTCATATCGATCTATTATGCGCCTCTGCATCTAGCATTGGGTAGACCTCATACAATAACTGTCCTAGCTCTACCATATCTTTTGTTTCATTTCTTCTGGAACAATCACAAACACTTTTTTGATTCTGGATCTACTACCAGAAATTCAATGCGTAATTTCAGCATTCACTGTTTATTCCTGAATAATCTCATTTTTCAATTATTCAACCATTTCATTTTACCAAGTTCAATGTTAGCCAGATTAGTCAACATTTATATGTTTCGATGCAACAACAAGATGTTATTTGTAACAAGTAGTTTTGTTGGTTGGTTAATTGGTCACATTTTATTCATGAAATGGCTTGGATTGGTATTAGTCTGGATACGGCAAAATCGTTCTATTAGATCGAATAAGTACATTCGATCTAATAAGTACCTTGTATCAGAATTGATAAATTCTACGGCTCGGATCTTTAGTATTCTCTTATTTGTTACCTGTGTCTACTATTTAGGCAGAATACCGTCACCCCTTTTTACTAAGAAGGGGGAAGAAACCTCAAAAACGGAAGAAAGGGTGGAAACGCCTTCCGAACTGAAGGCGACTAAAGAAGAACAAGAGGGATCCGCCGAAGAAGATCCTTCTATTTCCTTTTTTTCGGAAGAAAGGGCATATCCGAAAAAAATCGATGAAACAGAAGAAATCCGAGTCAATGGAAAGGAAAATGAGTTCAACTTTGGATTTACAGGGACAGTCTATCAAAATAGACCCGTTTCTGAAGAGTCTTATCTAATGAATACCAATGAAAAGCAGGATAATTCAAGATTCAAAATAGTTGATAAAAAAACTAAAAACAAAGACTTTGTTTTCTTTGACAAACCTCTCGTAACTATTCTTTTTGATTCGAAGCGATGGAATCGACCGTTTCGTTTCATAAAAAATAATCACTTTGAAAAGGCTGTCAGAACTGAAATGTCACAATATTTTTTTGACACATGTCAAAGTGATGGAAAAGAAAGAATATCTTTTACGTATCCTCCCAGTTTATCAATTTTTTTGGAAATGATAAAAAGAAGGATATCCCCGCCTAAACTCGAAAAATATTCATTTAATGACCCCTACAGCCCTTGGGTTTATACCAACAAACAAAAAGGAAAAAGTTTGAACAATGAGTTTATAAATCGAATTAAAGCTTTAGACAAAGAAGAAACTTCTTTGAATATATTCGAAACAAGGACTCGATTGTGTAATGCCGATTCTACAAAAGAATACTTATCCAAAAGGTATGATCCTTTTCTGAACGGATCATATCGGAAAACAATTTACAAAAACCCTTCACTATCAAAGTTTTTGATAGAAAATTTCCTAGATCCATTTGGGATAAATCGGATTCACGGTATACTTATTCCGGATGCTGCTTACCAAGAATTTGAGCAGAAAATAACTAGATTTGATAAAAAACCATTATCAACAGAAATTGTTTATTTTTTCACTTTCATGAGTAAATTTGTTAGAGAATCAGGATCTACCAATCTAAATCCGAAGGGTCCTTCTTTATTTTCAGAAGGAAGAATAGATTCCGACAAAGGAACAAAAATTTTTAACTATTTATTAAATTTAAATAAAATTGTAACTGATCCTAATGGTCAAAAAATTAGCAGAAAATCGATTAGAATAAAAGAAATCAGTAAAAAAATTCCCCGACGGTCATACCAATTAATTACCGATTTAGAACAACAATCAAGAGACTATCAAGAAGACGTACCACTAGAGCATCAAATTCGTTCAAGAAAGGGCAAACGTGTAGTAATTTTGACTGCTAACAACGAAAATACTGATCCTAATACTACAGATACTAATTTGCCCGATCAAATAAACGAAGTGGCTTTGATACGCTATTCACAACAATCAGACTTTCGGCGCGGTATAATCAAAGGTTCTATGCGCGCTCAAAGGCGTAAAGTAGTTATTTTCGAATTGTTTCAAGCAAATGCGAACTCCCTCCTTTTTGTGGAGAGACTCCAAGAATCCCCTCTTTTTTCTTTTGATATCTCCAGGTTGATTAAAAAAAAAAAATTTTAATAAATTGGGTGGGTAAAGGGCAAGTTGTAGAGTGTACAAAAGAACAAACAAAAAGAGAAGAAAAAAAAGAGAAGAAAAAAAGAAAAGAAAAAGCACGAATAAAGATAGCAGAGGCCTGGGATAGTATTCCATTTGCGCAAGTAATAAGAGGTTGCATGTTACTAACTCAATCTATTTTTCGAAAATATATTCTATTACCTTCATTCATAATTGCGAAAAATATTGGACGTATATTCCTATTGCAACTTCCCGAATGGTCTGAGGATTTACAGGAATGGAATAGAGAGATCCATCTAAAATGTACCTATAATGGTGTTCCATTATCCGAAACAGAATTTCCAAAAAATTGGTTAACAGATGGTATTCAGATAAAAATCTTATTTCCTTTCTGTATGAAACCTTGGCACAAATCAAAACTACGATCCTTTCAAAAAGATCTAATGAAAAAGACAAAAGAAAAAGATGATTTTTGTTTTTTAACAGTTTGGGGAATGGAAACTGAACTTCCCTTTTGTTCGTCCCGAAAACGACTTCCCTTTTTTAAACCGATCTTAAAGGAATTTGAAAAAAAAATTGGAAAATGTAAAAAGAAGTATTTTCGAGTTCTAACAGTTTTCAAAGGAAAAACAAAATTACTTCGAAAAGTTTCAAAAGAAACAAAAAAATGGGTTATCAAAAGTGTTATTTTTATAAAAAAAATACTAAAAAAACTTTCCAAAGTAAATCCAATTCTATTATTTAGATTAAGAGAAGTAGGAGTATATGCATCAAGCGAAATTAAAGAAGAAAAAGATTCCATAAGAAGCAATCAGATAATTCACGAATCATTTAGTCAAATTGCATCTCCGAGTTGGACAAATTCTTCATTGACAGAAAAAAAGATGAAGGATTTGACTGATAGAACAAGTACAATTCGAAATCAAATAGAAAGAATCACAAAAGATAAAAAAAAAGTAACTCCAAGAATAAATAATCTTAGTCCTACAAGTTATAATGCTAAAAGGTTCGAAAAACGGGAAATATTAAAAAGAACGAATGCTCAATTAATCTATAAATTACTCCCCCTTTTAAAATTTTTCATTGAAAAAATATACACAGCTCTATTTTTATCTATCATTAATATTCCCAGAATAAATACAGAACTTTTTCTTAAATTAACAAAACAAATTATTGATAAATCCATTTACAATAATGAAAGAAAACAAGAAAAAATTAATAAAAAAAATAAAACTCCAATTCCGTTTATTTCGACTATAAAAAAGCCACTTGATAATATTAGTAATATTAAAATAAATTCACATTTTTTTTTATGACTTATCCTACGTGCCACAAGCATATGTATTTTACAAATTATCACAAATCCAAGTTAGTAACTCGTTAAGACCTGTTGTTCAATATCAAGGAATCCCCCCCTTTTCTTAAGCCTAAAATAAAGGATTCTTTTGAAACACGAGGAATGTTTCATTCAAAATTAGCAGATAAAAAACTTCCGAGTTATGAAATGAATCCATGGAAAACCTGGTTACGAGGACATTATCAATACCATTTATCTCAGATTAGATGGTCTAGATTAATACCAGAAAAATGGCGAAATACAGTTTATCAGCGTCGTATAGCTAAAAAGGAAAATTTAAGCAAACGGCATTCATCTGAAAAAGACTCATTTATGAATTACAAAAAACAAAAACAATTTGAAGTATATTCATTATCGAATCCAAAAGATAATTTTCTAAAATACTATAGATATGATCTTTTATCATATAAATTTCTTAATTATGAAAATAAAGCGGAATGCTTTTTTTATAGATCTCCCCTTCACGGAAATAAGAACAAAGGGATTTCTTATAACACGTCTAAAGAAACCCTTTTTGATATGCTCAGGAACATCCCTATTAAAAATGATTTAGGAAAGGTCGATATTCTATATATGGAAAAACATATGGAAAAACCGGCCGATAGAAAATATTTCGATCGGAAAATTTTCTATTTTTTTATTAGACAAAAAATCGGTATTGAGGCCTCGATCATAATCGATACCAATAGGAATCAAAATACTCAAATTCGTACTAATAATTCTCAAATAATTTCTAAAAAAGATCTTTTTTATCTTATGATTCCAGAGATCAATCTAGCAAACTCCCACAAAGGATTTTTTGATTGGATGGGAATGAATGAAAAAAAGGTAAAGCGTCCCATATCAAATCTGGAACTTTGGTTCTTCCCAGAATTTGTGTTACTTTATAAGACATATAAACTGAAACCTTGGTTTATACCAAGCAAATTGCTTCTTTTAAATTTAGATATAAGTGAAACTAAAGAAACTAAAAAGATCAATGAAAAGGAAAAAGGAAGTTTTTTGATAGCATCAAATAAAAAGTATCGAAATCAAGAAGAAAAAGAACCCACAAGCCAAGTGGATCGAAGATATGTTCTCTCACAACAAAAAGATATTGAAGCAAATTATGCAACAAGATCGGACATGAAAAAAGGAAAAAATAAAAAACAATACAAAAGCAACACGGAAGCAGAACTAGATTTATTCCTGAAACGTTATTTGCTTTTTCAATTGAGATGGGATGAGACTTTGAATCAAAGACTGATCAATAATATCAAGGCATATTGTCTCCTGCTTAGACTGATAGATCCAAGAAAAATTACTATATCCTCGATTCAAAAGAGAGAAATGAATTTGGATATAATGCTGATTCAGAAGAATTTAACTCTTTCAGAATTGATGAAAAAGGGAGTATTGATTCTAGAACCCATTCGTTTGTCTGGAAAAAAAGATGGGCAATTTATTATGCATCAAACCATAGGTATTTCGTTGGTTCATAAGAGTAAGCATCAAACTAATCAAAAATCCCAAGAGCAGAGATATGCTTCTAACAACAATTTTGATGAAACTATTTCACCACATCAAAAAATAATCGGAAATAGAAACAAAAATCATTTTGATTTACTTGTTCCCGAAAATATTTTAGCCTTTAGACATTGTAGAAAATTGAGAATTCTAATTTGTTTCAATTCAAAAAATAGAAATTATATAGATAGAAATCCGGTATTTTGGAACGGAAAGAACGTAAAAAACAGCAGCCAAGTTTCACAGGACAATAACCATCTTGATAGAGAGAAAAATCAATTAATGAAATTAAAGCTCTTTCTTTGGCCTAATTCTCGATTAGAAGATTTAGCTTGTATGAATCGTTATTGGTTTGATACTAATAATGGTAGTCGTTTCAGTATGTTAAGGATACATCTGTATCCACGATTGAAAATTTGTTGATAATACACTTTATCTATATATCCTATACCCTATATATAATAGGGTATATGAAAGCAAACAAATACACAGATCGCACGTCTTGTCTCACCTTTCATTCTAGTATCCAATATGAAAACATTCAAATTTTCAAATTAATGGCATTATTATTATTGATCATTAGAATCCATATCTGTAAAAAGCAAAGGGGGTCTTTTGTGGTAAAAAATTCATTCATTTCGGTTATTTCTCAAAAAGAAAACGAAGAAAAGAGAGGGTCTGTTGAATTTCAAGTATTCAGTTTCACCACCAAGATAAGGAGACTTACTTCACATTTGGAATTGCACAAAAAAGACTTTTCATCTCAGAGAGGTTTGCGAAAAATTTTGGGAAAACGTCAACGACTGCTGGCCTATTTGTCAAAAATAAATAGAGGGCGCTATAAAGAATTAATTAGTGAGTTGGATATTCGAGAGATAAAAACTCGTTAATTTGAAGCGTGATGCCATTAGAGCTTAGTCGTTTAAATTTTGATGAACTTCTTTTGACTTTCAGCAATGCATGGAAGAATGACTCGGGAAAAACTTATGATTGCACCAACTACAAGAAAAGACCTCATGATAGTCAATATGGGCCCCCACCACCCATCAATGCATGGTGTTCTTCGACTGATCGTTACTCTCGATGGTGAAGATGTTATTGATTGTGAACCAATATTGGGTTATTTACATAGAGGGATGGAGAAAATTGCGGAAAATCGAACAATTATACAATATTTGCCTTATGTAACACGTTGGGATTATTTAGCTACTATGTTCACAGAAGCAATAACCGTAAATGGACCCGAACAGCTAGGCAATATTCAAGTACCTAAAAGGGCTAGCTACATCAGAGTTATTATGTTGGAGTTGAGTCGTATCGCTTCCCATTTGTTATGGCTTGGCCCTTTTATGGCAGATATTGGTGCACAGACCCCCTTTTTCTACATTTTTCGAGAACGAGAATTGATATATGACCTATTCGAAGCTGCTACCGGCATGCGCATGATGCATAATTATTTTCGTATCGGAGGAGTCGCTGCTGATCTACCTCATGGCTGGATAGATAAATGTTTGGATTTTTGCGATTATTTTTTAACCGGGGTTGCTGAATATCAAAAGCTTATTACACGGAATCCCATTTTTTTAGAACGGGTTGAGGGCATAGGCATTATTGGCGGAGAAGAAGCACTAAATTGGGGTTTATCGGGCCCAATGCTACGAGCTTCCGGAATACAATGGGACCTTCGTAAAGTTGATCGGTATGAGTGTTACGACGAATTTGATTGGGAGATTCAATGGCAAAAAGAGGGGGATTCATTAGCTCGGTATTTAGTACGAATCGCCGAAATGACAGAATCCATACAAATTATCCAACAGGCTCTGGAAGGAATTCCAGGGGGACCCTATGAAAATTTAGAAAGCCGCCACTTTGATAGAATAAAAGACTCCGAATGGAATGATTTTGAATATCGATTTATTAGTAAAAAACCTTCTCCAACTTTTGAATTGTCCAAGCAAGAACTTTATGTAAGAGTCGAAGCACCAAAAGGAGAATTGGGAATTTTTCTGATAGGGGATCAGAGTGTTTTTCCTTGGAGATGGAAAATAAGACCGCCGGGTTTTATCAACTTGCAAATTCTTCCGCAGTTAGTTAAAAGAATGAAATTGGCTGATATTATGACGATACTAGGTAGCATAGATATCATTATGGGAGAAGTTGATCGTTAAAATGCTAATTGATACAACAGAAATACAACCTATCAATTTTTTTTTCAGATTGGAATCCTTAAAAGAAGTCTATGGGATCATATGGATGCTTGTCCCGATTTTCATTCTTGTATTAGGAATCACACTAGGTGTACTAGTAATTGTTTGGTTAGAAAGAGAAATATCTGCAGGGATACAACAACGTATTGGCCCCGAATACGCGGGGCCCTTGGGAATTCTTCAAGCTTTAGCAGATGGTACAAAACTACTTTTCAAAGAAAATCTTCTTCCATCTAGAGGAGATAGTCGTTTATTCAGTCTCGGGCCATCCATAGCAGTCATATCCATTTTACTAAGTTATTCAGTAATTCCTTTTAGCTATCGCTTTATTCTAGCCGATCTTAGTATTGGTGTTTTTTTATGGATCGCCGTTTCAAGCCTTGCTCCCGTTGGACTTCTTATGTCGGGATATGGATCAAATAATAAATATTCCTTTTTGGGTGGATTAAGGGCTGCTGCTCAATCAATTAGTTATGAAATACCATTAGCCCTATGTGTATTATCAATATCTCTACGTGCGGTTCGGTGAGACATAAAATTTCCCCTATTTATTTTCTTTATAGCAAGAAAGTTAAATGATTTGAATATTTCTTTTTTTATTCATCATTGGGTTGATGAATTAAACCAAATAGTTATATGAGTGAAATAAAACGGCTTAAAAATTTGCTGTTAAAGGAATTCAATCTCATTTCCTATGTACAAGAATTAAGTGAAAGTAAACATAAGCAGTCTAGACTATTTACCCCAAGATTAGTTGATTAGTCATCTTGGCTTGAAGCGGGTTCAAAAGATCAATCATATGGGGTTTTTACTATACTATTACCATAGATGTATTATCCTAATGAGAGATTCAAAAAAAATGAGTGGATGGTTAGGAGACCAAGATACACAAAGGATTAGTAATGGAGATTCTGTAAATTATCCAATAGGAGACTTTTTTATAGAAAAGTAATTCGAATTGGGGCTTTAAGTTGGTAGAAATGATTAAGAAGTACTCCCCACGATTTCGATCCAGAGTATGTTCCTATCCACCGATTAAGTAAATAACTATCAAGAACGAAGAAATCTTTTACTTTGGATAATGTCCCTTTTCTGAGAAAGGAGAATCGGAACGAAATAAAATCGAAAGAAATACAATTCTTGTTATGTAATGGACTGTCTAATTCTTTTTCGTAATTGAAAATGAGAAAAAGGTTAAAATATCTATGTGATATTCCTCTAAAAAGTATTTTTTCATTCAAGGATAAAGTTATTAACCAACAAAGAAATTAAAAATTTTTAAAAGTAAAAGATGAGATCAATTCAGAAGCACTTTTTTATTATAAATCTAGCAGATAGAATTCCGTTGGTCTAATTCTAGGCCCTAGCATAAGAGTTTGATTCTGTATCGATCCTACAAACACATCAAGAGAAATAATGTTAAAAGGCCCTTAGATTTCTTTGTGACCTATGAGGAGCCGTATGAGGTGAAAATCTCATGTACGGTTCTGTAATAGCGACGGGAACTGTGATGTTATCGTCGACTATGATTATCTAATAGTTTAAGTACAGTTGATATAGTTGAAGCGCAATCAAAATATGGTTTTTGGGGATGGAATTTGTGGCGTCAACCTATAGGGTTTATCGTTTTTCTAATTTCTTCTCTAGCCGAGTGTGAGAGATTGCCTTTTGATTTACCAGAAGCAGAAGAAGAATTAGTAGCAGGTTATCAAACCGAATATTCAGGTATCAAATTTGGTTTATTTTATGTTGCTTCGTATCTAAATCTACTAGTTTCTTCATTATTTGTAACAGTTCTTTACTTGGGGGGTTGGAATCTTTCTATTCCATACCTATTCGTTCCTCAGCTTTTTGACATAAATAAAAGAAGTAAAGTTTTTGGAACAATAATCGGTATCTTTATTACATTAGCTAAAACTTATTTGTTCTTGTTCATTTCTATTGCAACCAGATGGACTTTACCCAGACTGAGAATGGACCAACTATTAAATCTTGGATGGAAATTTCTTTTACCTATTTCTCTAGGTAATCTGTTATTAACAACTTCATTCCAACTTCTTTCACTATAAAGGAATAGAATAGGCTATTCTTCACAACTTGTATCAAACAAGAGAAAGAAACAAGTAAAATTATTTATAGATATTCATATATGTTTTCCATGCTAACTCAGTTCTTGAACTCCGGTCAACAAACAATACGAGCTGCCAGGTACATTGGTCAAGGTTTCATGATTACCTTGTCCCACGCGAATCGTTTACCTGTAACTATTCAATATCCCTACGAAAAATTGATCACATCAGAACGTTTTCGAGGCCGAATCCACTTTGAATTTGATAAATGCATTGCTTGTGAAGTGTGTGTTCGTGTATGTCCTATAGATCTACCCGTTGTAGATTGGAAATTGCAAACTGATATTCGAAAGAAACGATTACTTAATTACAGTATTGATTTTGGAATCTGTATATTTTGTGGTAATTGCGTTGAGTATTGTCCAACAAATTGTTTATCAATGACTGAAGAATATGAACTTTCTGCCTATGATCGTCACGAATTGAATTATAATCAAATTGCTTTGGGTCGGCTGCCGGTATCAATAATTGAAGATTACACAATTCAAACAATTTATTCGAAGTTACCTCAAATAAAATAAAAAATGTATAAAACCCTCGATTCACAAAACATTTACAACAAAAAAGCTTTTGGATCTAAAGGAATGAGGTTTTTGCTTGGTCAATACAAAAAAAGAGTGGTTGGTTGGTGAAAATCGTAGCCCTTTTTTGATTCAAAATCGATTTCTAATTTCTAGTCGAATAATAATTTGAAAATATAAAGTTATACTTTGTAGACAGAATCTTTGAAGTTATACATAACTCTTAAGTTTTCCTCCCAAGATTCCAAACAAAAGTGCCCCAATGCTGCAATTCAAACCCTGATGTTAGCAACTTAGTCAAAAGTGTAAAACAAACTCAATGTACAAAGTGCATATCTAAGGGTCGTCACTTGATTCGATTGCGAAAAATAATAAAGAATATAGTAAATCCAAATACCAATCTATCTCTGATAAGTGATAAATAACATAGTAGTATACTCTTGCATGCTCCCTGAATCAATGGAAAGAAGATAACTTGATTTAGTGGAGAACAATTCATGCACCTTGCAGTTTTATAAGGATGAACAGACAGAGAAGTATAACTATGCAGCAGTAGCTATAAACATACCTGATCAGCTCCTAGAATAATGCCCGTCACCAGTGGAATAATCTCACTGCTGCGTACAACACTATAGTCCAAGAAATCTTTTGTCTGAGACAATGCAATTATAATGGCTAAAGCGGTAGTAAAACAAAAAATCACAGAATGGCTGATGAATCAAAGAAGCCATTCAAGCCTAGATACAAAAGAAAATTAGTATAAGAACTTTTCAACTAGTAACACCAAGCCTAGATAAGAATTAGCATTCGAAAACACCAACCAGAGTCTGGAATACACAAGCATTATCAACTAGTAACATCTCACTGCATCACCTATTTTGGACCACAACGGCAATATTGATTGCACACATAAGCACACTAGGAAACAAACTTACCAAGTCCATATATGGGGTGAAGTCCAGCTAGCTTTGCATAAGACATGGACTGGTTTACAGATCCAAAAAAAAAAAAAAATAGTAAACAAGTAATAATCAACAATAATTGAAAGGGAAATAACAAATCAGAAGCAACAAAAAATATCAATAGATATAATTGGAATTGTTTCCGATACCTGAGTGACGAGCATGACGCCAGTAGTGACACTAGCCATGACATCGGGTTACAGTAACTCCTACCATTTGTAGGTGCGAATCCAGCGATAGCAGGGCCAAAACAACTCAATTGTAAAAAAACATACCAAGATAGATAGATTTTTAATAACTATTCATTTAAATTGATTGCCATCCAATATCATTTTTAAGGATAAGAATGCAAATAAATGGAAGATCACAACTATAAATGGAAGATCATAGCTTACCTCCAGAAACTATATCATTACTGAAATAGGATCCTAGTTAAATACGTTATATAACTGGCTAAGCCAAAATAAAATGAGTTACTCATCATTTATATATCATACTTGCTATTCGGTGAAAGGATAATCCAACATATATTAACATTTGCATACACGAATTTAACAAATAACCTTTTCTAATGGAACACACCTTGCTTTGAGAAGCAAAAGGATGGTGAACACTTGTAAACTATTACAACCACGATCAACAAAATCTCGCAAAAACTGTAATTAGAAAAAACATACAAATAAAAATAAGTGGAATTTACCATAAATATGTAATTTGTTTCAGGTACATGACCTCCAGAGTTTCATTAAATCATGAAATTGCCCATGGATATCCCCACAAACTGTGACTGGACTATTAACTGGCTGGACATTTGACTCCTCAATCAAAATCTCCTTCACCTGAGTAACGACAGACTATACAATTTTAAATATTATGAGAGAGAGAGAGAGAGAGAGAGAGAGATGGATATGCTGAAACCATTATGCTTGAACAAAGCCAGAGTAAACAGTCACACAGATAAAAGAACACCAATAACCTAAGAACTGATCTAAGAGTTCCATGTTTTTGGGCAGTAATCATGACGCACCCAACCCCTAATCTAGGTCTGTATCTAAGTTGTGCATCAACTATGATCATAAACATCCCTAATGTGATTCCTAATTCCTAACACAAGAATAAAAACAAGTAATTAGGAAGATAAAGATATAAAGCTGAATTGTCAGCTTTAACTAAACAACAATCAAAAACCTCCAAAAACAAGTGAGCAAACACAAATAATAATCAATGACAAAGTAAAACAAGAAACATTGCTGACCCCACCAAATAATGAAGAACATATCATCAAACGAAGTGGTTTATAGAACAAGAAGCAAAGAATCATCAAGTAACCAAATGGGCATCATCAATTTGTATCCTGAATTTGATTACATCTGAAAAGATTAACTTTAGGAGACAACAACATTGATCTACACAAGGGGCAACTTACCTGCCCTTCATCAATCCATGTATCCAAACACTCCCTGTGGAACAAATGGCTGCAATTGCAGAGCTCTCTGATCTCCTGACTCCTGTCAGGATTCAAGATTTCTCATATATTTTATGATGCTTTTTATGATTGTTTTGTGGTTTACCAATGAATAATAACATAAAGCAGAAGAAGATGAGATATGAGAGAGAAAGAGATGAGAGAGGCAGAATTTGCTGATACCCAAAACGCAAAGGAAAACGTACATAAGACTGCAATTCTGTTAGAGCAACAGAGATACACCCAATAATAAAAATCCATCTGGCAAAATACTAAAATAAAATGAAAGCAACATTTTTCAAAGGGACCACACAAATTAACACAGCACGCCACTAGCAGACTTAAAACAAAACGGTGATGTTCAGGGTATTTCCCAAATTGATCGGGCCTTAAATGCCCAGACCCTTCCAAATCGCAAGACTCCTCATTTTCACCATCTTCTTCCTCCGAATCCCTTTCGCACCCCAACTCTCGATCTCCTCCGCTCTGCCAATTCCGCCACCTTCAACGGTTCTCTTCCTTGATTTCCTTTTATAAATCCCCTTAAATCGCATCCTTCAATGGTAGCAAATCCCATGAATCCCCAACCATAACATTACCCCCCTGAAGATGATCCTTGTCCCCAAGGATCGAACTGAGGGAATCTATCCACCAAACCATCAAAAGGCTCCTAAGATGCCATTTTGGGGCTGGTGTTCTTCCAGTGCACTTGAACTTGTCGCTGAACTCCAGTCGAAAGTGAAAGTTCCCGCTTGGCAAGAAGCTGCAAGGGTGTTGGGCCATGGAGATCCCTATCAATTGACCCCAGTGGAATAGTAGTAGGAGTATAGGTGTTCTTGATTTTCTGTTTGAGGAGTGAAACGTGGAACATGTTGTGAATTTTTGTTTCTGGGGGTAGATTCAATTTGTATGCAACCTTGCCCATTTTTTCAGTAATTGTGTAAGGGCCATAATACTTGTTTGATAATTTGTGGTTTGGCCTATGAGCTACTGAACCCTGTCTATACGGCTGAAGTTTAAGATAGACTTCCTCTCCAACTTGAAAAGATCTATCTATCCTTCTCTTGTCTGCAAAAAATTTCATCCTTTCCTGTGCCAAAATAAGATTGTGTTTGAATGAATCTAAGGTAGCTGCCCTTTGCTTAACCAACTCGGCCACATCAGTGTCTAGTTTATCCAAATATGAACTAACAGCCAAAGGGGTTGGTTGGTATCCATACAAAGCTTGAAATGGTGTCATTTTCAAGCTGGTGTGATAATTGGTAATATACCAAAACTCTGCAAGAGAAAGCCATCTCACCCATCTATGAGGATGCTGACTTGTGCAACATCTGAGGTAGTTCTCTAGGCATTGGTTCAACCGTTTTGTCTGTCCATCTGATTGGGGATGATAGGCAGAGCTCATATGCTGTTTAGTCCCCAAATTGCTGAACAACTCAGTCCAAAACTGACTTCTGAAAACTCTATCCCTGTCAGTAACCATACTCAAAGGCTGACCATGTAGTTTCGCAATATTATCCAGAAACAATTTAGCAACAGTTTCAGCAGAAAAAGGGTGAGATAGGGGTAGGAAATGGGCATACTTAGTAAGTCTATCCACCACAACAAGTATGACATTTTTACCCTCTGATTTTGGCAAGCCTTCAATAAAATCCATTGATATATGAGTCCAAGCCCCTGAAGGAATATCCAGTGGTTCCAGCAACCCTGGGTAAGGGTTGTTCTCATGTTTTGCCCTTTTACACACATCACAACCACCGACCAGCTTCTGAACATCCCCCTGCATACCAGGCCAATAGAATAATGCTTTCAACCTTTGATAAGTCCCCAGATTACCAGAATGTCCCCCAATAACTGAACTGTGAAAATAATTCAATAATTTAGCCCTTAAATCAGATGTCTGTCCCACAACAATCCTTCATCTGTACCGTAGAATGCCATGTATCACTGTGTGGAATGGATATGAAGTACCCTCTATAGCAATAGCAGCCAGAACCTTCTGCACAGATGCATCACCCTTATAACTCTCACATACCTCTATCATCCATCTAGGCTGAACTGTTGAGATAGCATGTAAAGTAGGATTTTCATTCACCCTAGAGAGAGCATCTGCCACCCTATTATCAGTCCCCTTCTTATACTGTATTTCATAATCTAACCTAATCAACTTAGAAATCCACCCTGTTGGAGAGCAGTAGTAAATTTCTGTTCCATAATATATTTAATACTCTGCTGATCCGTTTTCAGTATGAAATGATGTCCCTGTAAGTAGTGCTTCCACTTCTGAATAGCCAATAGGACTGCCATAAATTCCCTCTCATAGATAGATAAAGCTTGGCAATTTGGGCTAAGTGCCCTGCTAATGAAGGCTATGGGCCTACCCTCCTGCATTAAAACAGCCCCTAGGCCAGTGGAACTAGCATCAGTCTCCACTATAAATGGCTTGGTGAAATCAGGTAAGGCTAGAACTGGTGAAGTTACCATTGCATCCATAAGTTTCTGGAAAGCTAGTTCAGAATTTGTGGACCATTTGAACCCTCCTTTCCTTAGCATATCAGTGAGGGGCTTACTGATAACTCCATAGGATTTAATGAATTTCCTATAATATCCAGTAAGTCCCAAACACCCCCTTAACCCCTTCACAGTTGATGTCTTGGGCCACTCCACCATACTCTGGATTTTAGCAGGATCAGTGGAAACACCTTGTGCATTGATGATGTGGCCTAAGTACTCAATGCTAGACTGACCAAATTGGCATTTAGACTCCTTGGCATATAATTGATGCTTCCTCAAAATAGATAAAGTAATGCTGATATGCCTCAAATGCTCATCAAATGTAGTGCTGTAAATTAATATGTCATCAAAGAAAACCAATATAAACTTTCTTAAATGATCAGAGAATACTTGATTCATCAATGATTGGAAAGTTGATGGGGCATTACAAAGCCCAAATGGCATCACCAAAAACTCATAATGGCCATGATGAGTTTTAAAAGCTGTCTTATAAATGTCTTCCTCTTTCATCTTGATCTGGTAGTAACCACTCCACAAATCCATCTTAGTGAACCATTTAGCCCCATGTAGCTCGTCCAATAACTCATCAATAACTGAGATAGGGTAGTCATGTTTAATGGTTAGTGTGTTGAGGTATCTGTAATCCACACACATCCTCCATGAATTGTCTTTATTTCTCACCAATAAAACAGGAGAAGCAAAGGGGCTTTTGCTGTGCCTGATAACCCCATCACTCAATAGTTCAGCCACTATCTTCTCTATCTCATTCTTAGAAGAATGAGAGTACTTGTATGGAAATATCTGCTTTGGAAGGGCATCAGCCTTAAGATTAATTTGATGTTCCACTCCCCTATATGGTGGCAGCCCCTGTGGATCCTAAAAAATGTCATTAAAACTGGACAACAACAACTTGATTTCCTCAGAAACTTCTAGAACAGTTTGCTGGGAGTTGATAGTTGTGAACTGCCCCAACATCCTTTCCATAGTAACCTGATCCAATGGTTGGTCAGTATGCAACATCAAGACCCTTTGTTGTGGCTCTTCTATGGCTGTAATTACCACCTTTTGCCCTCCCCTTGTCAACTTAACAAACCTCATTTTATAATCAAATTTAACTTGGCTATTCTCTCATAGCCAATAACAACCAAGAACTATATGATAACCCCCCAGAGTGAGCAGCCTCAAGGGAAAACTGAACAACACTCCGTGCATCACCCAACTCAACTCCTTCACAAGCCTGTTGGCTTATGATTTTCTCACCATTAGCAACAGTGATGGTCATAGGCTCTATATCTTCAATGTGATAGTTCAATTTCTGAGCTAATACTTCACTAATGTAACTGTGAGTGCTACCAGTGTCAATGAGTATGTTAAGAGGCCCTGCATCAACCTCTCTCAGAACCCTGATAGTTCTTACCCTAATTTTCCCAGATATGGCATTTAGGGACACCTCCCCATCCACGGCCTGTACTTCCACCTCCTTTGCTCCATCACCAGTGTTAATAGAATAATAATCTTGTTCCTCCTCTTCTGTCATAATTATATAAAGCCGGTTGTACTTGCATTTGTGCCCTGGTACATACTGCTCATCACAATTGAAACATAAACCTTGTTGTCTCATATCCATCATTTCACTCTTAGATAGAAGTTTCCTAGGTGGTGGTGGTGGTGGTGGTGGTTGAAAAGTAGGTGGTGGTTTGTTCTGCTGAGCCACAGGCTTTTTAGGCTGTGTTAAAGCCTGTTGATACCCCTGTCTTGCACCCATCTTAGCCCTCCTAGTTAAAGCCTCCAAAGTAGCCTTTTGTCTCCTTATCATGTCAACAACTTGCTGAAAGGATTTGGGTTCAAAAATATTAAAGAACTGCTGATTTTCCTCAGGGAGTCCACTCACAAAAAATGTCATGAAAAATTCATCATCATAGGTTCTAGTGTTGAACATGAGTAAATAAGCCTTTAACTCTTCAAATTTGTCAATGTAAGCTTCAAGGGACTGAGTGACCCTTAACTTTCCAAGCTCAGCCAATACCTTGGACTCCTTTAGATCTTCAAACCTTGCAGAGACAAGGTCCACAAACTGCTCCCAATTTAGATTTCTTCCCTTTAAAGAAACATGACTCTACCACACTGCTGCCTTCCCCTCAAAATGAATGGTAGCCAACCCAACCTTCTGCTCCTCCGGCGTGCTCATCAAATAGAAATACCCATGACACTTAAACAACCACATCCTAGGATTACTTCCATCAAATTTTGGAAAATCAATCCTAGGAGTAGAGTGATGCTTATTGGGTGAATAAGAATTATTTGCTATCATCTCTCCCCCTTTCTGACCCACAAACCTACTACCATCAGTATTAACATTCATAGGGGTTAAGTTAATACCCGTGTTCATCGAAGATCCCTCTCCTAGAATCGATTTCTCCTTAAAATAAACATCCATACGTTCTGCTATTTTAAAAAATTGTAATTGCAACATTTCCATCATTTTCTCATTGTGGTCTTGATTTGATTGGATCTTATCTTCCAATCGCATCTCAGCCGCCTCCCGTTTATCAATTTCTTCTTGAATCCTTTGCTCGAAAAGCTTTCTCTGAGCCTCCAAACGTGTACCTTCAGCCATATTTAATTACCCAGCAATCGACAGGTCTTGCTCTGATTACCAAATGTCAGGATTCAAGATTTCTCATATATTTTATGATGCTTTTTATGATTGTTTTGTGGTTTACCAATGAATAATAACATAAAGCAGAAAGAACATTCAAGAAGAAGATGAGATATGAGAGAGAAAGAGATGAGAGAGGCAGAATTTGCTGATAATTTTCTGATACCAAAAACGCAAAGGAAAACGGTACATAAGACTGCAATTCTATTAGAGCAACAGAGATACACCCAATAATAAAAATCCGTCTGGCAAACTACTAAAATAAAATGAAAGCAACATTTTTCAAAGGGACCACACAAATTGACGCAGCACGCCACGAGCAGACTTAAACAAAACGGTGACGTTCAGGGTATTTCCCAAATTGATCGGGCCTTAAATGCCCAGACCCTTCCAAATCGCAAGACTCCTCATTTTCACCATCTTCTTCCTCCGAATCCCTTTCACACCCCAACTCTCGATCTCCTCCGCTCTGCCAATTCCGCCACCTTCAATGGTTCTCTTCCTTGATTTCCTTTTGTAAATCCCCTTATAAATAGCATCATTCAATGGTAGCAAATCCCATGAATCCCCAACCATAACACTCCCTTCGATACACTCCAAGCAGATATTGCACACCTATTGACCATTTTGCCCCTGGAAGTCCTGGTACGGAAGAATCGGGACTCTAGTCTTGATCGCCACTGTGACAATGTGGACGGGGACGGGGACGAGAGCGGGGGAGGAGTTGTCCAGAATCAGGATGTAATTGTTGGAATTGGATGTGGAATCGGAGAATCACCTGAAACCGGAGTCAACGGTGGCATGGCGGGCGGCGGCTGAGAGAGAGACGACTGCGGCGGACGGTGGCTGAGAGAGAGGGGACGACGGAGGGTGGCGGCTGTGTTGTGGTTGAGGTAATTTTTTCGCTCAACGACAACAATAGCTTACAACCGTGTATTGAACCATTGTCATTGAGTGAAAAATATGCTCAACAACAACGGTGCACTAGTTCCGTTGTCCCAACCGTTGTCATTGAGCGAAAAAATGAGCTCAACGACAACGGTAGCTTACAACGGTTCATTGTACCGTTGTTGGGTGAAAAAATACGCTCAACAACAATGGTGAACTAGTGCCGTTGTCCCAACCGTTTTCGTTGAGTGAAAAAATGCGCTCAACGACAACGGTTTTATACAAAACTGTAGTAAATTTATTTACAACAACACAAATGCATAAAACCGTTGTAATTCTAGTGTTGTTGTTGAGCGAAATTCTTGTAGTGCTCACACCTGAAAAGGTGGTTCGCATTTAATGCGCCCACATCGTCCATATCGTTGAGTGGAGTAAATTTTCCAGTTCATCAACATTTGAGTTTTTAGGTAGCTAGAGCATAATCCATGGAGAAATAAATGTTCCTCCATAAATGTTGTTGCTCAGTGACCTTGACTTGAAAACGCTCCCATCATTAATCCCTTTAGGTCTAGTGATCTGGTATCCAGTGACCTGGTATCCAGTGACTTTAAGTTCAGTGACCTTGGGATCCAGTGACCTCTCGATCAGTGACCTTTTTGAGAACCTTAGAATTTTCAGTGCTTTTAAGATTTGGCTATCCCCTGAGATATAGACGCGGGTTAGAACATTGGGAAGCCAAACAAACTTTAATTTACTTTGTAGAAAATATGAAACGAGATTCATAAAAATGTTAAGGAAGGATTTTCTGATGTCGATAGCTTTGTTCTTTTGTGAAGATTCTCCTGCTTCACCAAGTGTTGGTTTGTACTCCTGTAATGAAGATCCGCATCTTGTCATAGAGAGGACAAATGAGCATGCATCCTGATTTTTCAGTCTCCATAATCTTCCATGGAAAACATGGGAACTTTCTGATTATGCATATCCATGATGTGCACTTTAAAAATGATGTGTTTTCAAAAAACGGGATCTGGGAAAGACCAGCTCAGGGTAGTTCTTAGTCTAACCTGCTCGAATACCACTTGTTGGGTCTAAGTGGTATAAGGTTTTGAGGGGGGGGGGGAGAGAGAGAGAGAGAGAGAGAGAGAGAGAGAGAGAGAGAATAAACCTTATTTGATTTTTCAAACTTTTCTCCAAAGACGAAGTCCAGCTTACTGTGCACGTTGTTGGATAGCTTACTGCTCAGCAATACTGCAGTAACCTTTCTGGAAGGTCACCGGACAACTTGAACTTAGAGTTTTATGCAGCGGAAATTACTTTGATGAAAACACAAGATATGAAAATCAACTTTTGATGCTAGTGCAATATGATGGAGCAGGATATAGATATGCAGTAGGATAAAGATAGATAACAGGATATAAAAACAACACGGACGATATACAGAGGTTCGAAGGTGTAGTAACCCTTCTACGTCCTCTCTGCCTCTCCTCGAGAGGGAACTTTGTTAATCTTGTTGATTTACACAACCCTAGCTATTACAACACAAACTTAACAAAATGAGTAGCAAGCCTCTCCACATAGGTTGCCTGCCTACTCTACCACTGACCCACACAAGATCCTTACTCTTTTCTGCAAAGAGCGAAAAGCTTAGCAGGAAACTCTCCCTAGCACTAAGCACTCCTAAATACAGTCTAGAAAGAATATGTTTACAACTTTTCTTCAACTAAGTAGCAGCAAGCTTAAACTTCTAAGTTTAGGTTACTCTGATGTAGCTTGTTGCTTGACTGTTTGGCTGGGTGTTAAGGACTTTGATAGCACATGTTTCTTGGAGTTTCTTCAACTTCGTGACTTTTCATCTATGTGACTTTCCAGCCCATTTGCTCAGCCAAAAACACTTCTCTTTGGTAGCCCTACCAGCTCTTTCTTTTTCTTCGCTTTAATCTATTTATAGAATAGAAGATCTGTCCGTTGAAGGATGTAAATCTTCTGCATTTAATGCGCTTGATCTTCATTGTACAGTTCATTTAATGAAATTGACTTTTCTTCCGTTTGAGACGTCCTTGCTTTCCACATGTCTTCTCTTTATTAGCTTTGCTCTTTTTGTCTCTACTAGTAACTTAACAACTTTTCTTCTTGGCTTCCTTCTGACATTGACGCTCTGAAGCCTTATGTTGCTGTAAAGTGACCTTCATGCCTTAAAAGATTTTGACACTTTCTTCTACTCAACAACCTGTTCTTTAAAAAGAGTATATATACA
Organism: Scutellaria baicalensis; assembly: GCA_005771605.1. NCBI lineage: Eukaryota > Viridiplantae > Streptophyta > Magnoliopsida > Lamiales > Lamiaceae > Scutellaria > Scutellaria baicalensis. Next base: position 47,117,345 of record CM016721.1, read on the forward strand.
TATATACGTTTGCATATTCATTCATATCTCATTTATTAGTTTTTGTCTCATCAAAATAACCTTTATTTTATCCCAACACATTATTTTCTACTCCAGTAAATGAGACATCAACCCATTTAAAGCACTTGATAGCAGTGTGGTTTGTCTTGCCACATATGTAGTACACCATACGGCCACGATTGTTAGGAAATCGACCACAAGCTCTCACACGATGAGAGAAATTACCACGACTACACTCAAAGGAAGAACCCCGATCAGCTCCATAGTGAGCAGTAGGAGCACCACCAATGGATGGAGAAGAAACAGAGGATGCACCAATTAACTGAGAAATAGTAGACTGATGCTAAGATAACCTCATTTCATGTGTTTGGAGAACACATTGAACTTCAACCATAGTAATTTCATCTCTGCATGTGGTGAGATTCACACAACACTTTCGAAATCCAATCCTAAACCATCGATAATATACAAAATTAGATCATCATCACTTATAATTTGTCCTGCAACGCGCAACTGATCAGCCAAATTTTACATGGTCATAACATAATCAGCAACCACCATGTCACCCTTCTTCAAGGTCTAAAGTTGAAAACGAAGATGCATCGCTTGCGCTTTTGATTGAGATCACAATAATTGATCGAGAGTCCTCCAAATCTTGAACGAGTGTGTAAATTGACTCACAAATCCTAACATGGAGTCAGGTATGGAACTCAACAACCAACTTTTCAGAAGTTGGTCCTTTCTAATCCATTTAGTAAACTCAGCACTGTGACGCTGAATGCGATCTCCACCATCAACAAATTCGATAGGACTGCAACTCTCGTCACCATGCAAACATAGATCAAAGTCCTGAGTTGTCACTGTAGCAAGTACCTGAGACCGCTAGTAAGAGTAATTCATGCGATCTAGACGAATGGTGAGAGTTGGAAAAGTAGGAAGACAAAATTGCGCCATAATAACTCTAGAAAACAAAGGAAGAAACAACAATGACTCTAGATACCATGCTAAAACTCAAACACCATTGATGAAGATAGATAGAAAAAGAACATATGATAAAACCTTAATGTCAAAACTGAATTGATGAATGAGAAAATAGAGTATATATACAAAGCAATAGCTTGATCTCTAAGTAACAAACTAACTAACTAATGCTAACAAGGATTGCCACATCATCAATAACTCAACTGATTTGAGCTTCTCTTCTTCATGTGAGTAATGCATGCATGTGTATATGCACGTGTTTAGCTCATCTGTCAATAATTTTCGCACAATTATTGTAAAATAGTATCAGAATGATATTTACATTATTATTGACATTCATGTAATATGTATTGATAAAATAAAATACGAGATAATCTTATAATGTGTTTGGGTGGAGATGTTTGAGAAGAATTTGAAATTCATAATATGTAGCATATTCATTTGATATATTTGATATATGATATTTTCGTTTGTACTTTTAAAAACACATGCTTGTAGCATGCAAAGGTCATGATTTAATTAAGCTTTGCATAAGAGAGACAATAAGTAAATTAAGCAATTAATTAAGCTTTGCATAAGAGAGATAATAAGTAAATTAAGCTTAGCGTGCACTCTTAAATCAATTAATGGTCCCATTATATTTAAGGTAGACAAACTTCATTATATCTTTTAAACACACACATCTATCCACTTTTTAAGAACATAATTTGGTTGTCTTATGGGGTTTCATAAATGACAAATTTTCTTGTGCACAAAGTGCATGGATCTAAATTCGTATAATTGGGGTGACTCGACTCAAATCTGTGCATCTGGATTTTTTTTTCGCATTAGGCTATTATCTTTATGTTGTAAGGATGTGATCTTTTATGTTATATAAGTGTGATATCTATATATAAATGTTATGACCTTTATGTTTAGTAACTTCGGAAAAAATGAAAATTTACAGATTTTTTCGCTTCAGGTTGACATCTTTATGTTGTATTGTTGTGATCTTTATGTTGTATTCTTGTAACCTTTATTTACAAATATTATGACCATTATGACCCATAACTTGGAAAAAATGAAGATTTTTAGAAACTTTTCAGTGCATTTTTTAGATGAACATACATTTATGTAATATTACACATACCTTTATGTAACATTACACATACATTTATGTGACATTAGTTGCACATTAATATATGACATAAATGATACAACTAATATCTTATATAGGTGCAACTAATATCACATAAATGTAAATATGTACAAATTTTGTTTAAATTCTTCCTTTTTTTTTTTTTCTAAGTTAGAATACATAAAGACCTCTAAATTTGTACATAAAGGTCACTTATAGAACATAAATGTCACACTCATATAATATAAATGTAACAATCTGAAATGAAAAATAATAAAAAAATGTGTTCGAATCTGGATCGATCCTGACCCAATCCGAATTATATGTACAATTAATGCAAAGTAGACCAACTCTACGGAAAAAGGATACTTAATGGATTGTATAATATTCACAACTTATTTACATGTAATTAGACATTTAGTGTCTAAAATAAGAGTGACTCTCCTGTGCACCAGGTGCACGGATCTGAAATCCGTGCAACCGGGCCTCGCGCGGGGTGGCCCAACCAGCGCCTCTTTACTTTTTTGTGTGTTTTGGTCGTGACCTTCATGTTGTTTTAGTGTTATCTTCATGTTATGTAGTGTTACCTTCGTGTTATGTTAGCGTGACTTCATTTCCAAATTTCATACCCTTAGTTTAAAACTATTGAACTAAAATAACACGAAGGTAACACCAATATAACATGAAGGTAACACTAACTTAACATGAAGGTAAAAAACAATGTTAATCATACCTTCATGTTATGTTAGACTGACCTTCATGTTATGTTAGTGTTGCCTTCAGAAGGTATGACTGCCTGGAGCGAATCTTGGTGGGTTTGAGCGCACTCACCAGGCGTGTGGGAGCGCGTTAGGGCATGTGAAAACGCACGTGAGTGGTGCGTGGGACGGATCAACCTGAGTGCATGGTTACACAAAATATTTTTCCCTAAAATAATGGTTGGTGAATTTTATGCTAGAAAATTTGGTTTTGAAGTGGTGATGACGTCACTTTGGTGACTATATTATTTTTTCGTGAAGAATTAAGTGTGAAGATATGAATCTTTATTTTGGAATAGAGAATTAAGGTATATTGAATTTATCAAGATCGAATTTCAGAAAGAGTATCAAGATCGGATCCGGGTCAAGTGACCTGTTTTTTTTTTTTTCACGTATGATTTTTAAAATTTTGCACCTACCAATAGGTTATGTTAGACCTACCTTGACATTATGTTAGACATACCTTTAAGCTATGTTAAACTTACCTTTCTACCTAAATTTCATACTTCCTCCGTCCCGATCGAAGTTGCCTACTTTGACTGGGCACAGAGCTTAAGAAAATGCAGTTGACTCCTTGTTTTGATGTACTTTTTGCTTTTTTTACTTTATAATTAGGGGTGGGATTAGTGTGTTAACACTTTCTTAATTTTATTCCAATAATAATAAAATTAAAAGAAAAAAAACTGAAAATGAGAAGAAAAAAAACAACCGAATTTTATAGAAATTGGAAGCAGAATTTATGTGGGAAAATTTCCCACCAAAACTGCTTTTACACATAAACATTCAACATCCAAATTTCCCCCTAATTACAATAAAATCAAATCCATCTAAAGTCTATAAATACAAACACTAATGCATTGAATGCATTTTCAACAACTACATTAACTCACTACAAAAGGTGATTCTAATATGGCAAACAACAAGAAGGGTAAGAATTTGTCTCCATCAGAGCGACTTCTTATAACTCAGCGACTTCTTGGAAAGAGCAGCAACGACGTTTTGACTTGTTTCTGCTCATACTATCCGACTCATATGGCAAGCTGGAAGGAAACAAATTGATGAGGGGCTGCCTATTTCCTTTCCGGAGGTAAGGTCATGCCCACCTTCATTTAGACTTTTAAGGTTGGATGAAGAAGTCATTAGAAACATTTCATTCTCCAAGAGAGGCACAATCAGGAGGTTAGCAAAAGAGCTTGAAATTAGTAAATCACAAGTGGGTAGGTGGGTAAAAGAGGGCAAGCTTAAAGCACACACAAATGCAATCAAACCAGCCTTGACAACAACAAACAAACTCAACAAAATCAAATACATCATTTATTTCTTGCACAAACACATGAGCAACAACAAGATCACTTTTGAAAGCATGCACAACGTAGTTCATATAGATGAGAAATGGTTTTATATGCAATAGGCAAGTGAAAGGGTTTATAAACTAAGCTCAGAGGATGAACCTTACAGAACATATAAAAATAAGAGATTCATTCCTAAGGTGATGTTTATGGCTGATGTGGCAAGGCCACAATACACAGAGCAAGGGGAATTGTTGTTTGATGGGAAGATGTCACACAACAAGTCTCAGCCATCAGAAATTCTGCAAACAGACCAATGGGTACAATGGTTACAAAACCAATTGGCTCCATAACTAAAGATGTCATTAAGAGCTGCCTTTTGGAAAAGGTAACTCACAACACTCAGATTTTTCATCATTTAATGTGTTTAGTAAGTCTCCTAAAACTGCCCTAAGGTTTTGAATAACTATTAAGCTAATTTGGTGACATTTCTAACACATTTATGGTGAACTGTTTGCTGTTTTTTTCATCACATGACACATCATAGATAATCCCAGCAATAAAGGCAAAGTGGTCAGCAAATGCAAGTAAACAGATCATCATTCAACAAGACATGCTAGACCTCATTTATGCAACATGAATTCAGATTTTAGGAGGGCTGCCATAGAAGATGGATTTGATATTAAGTTGATGTGTCAACCACCAAATTCACCAGACACAAATGTATTGGATTTAGGCTACTTCAGGGCTATTCAATCCTTGCAAATTAAAACTCAATCCTACAATGTTGATGACTTGGTTGCTAATGTTCTTCAATCATTTGAAGAACTTGAGCATCCAAATTTGAACAACATTTTCCTCACACTACAAGCATGCATGGTTGAGATATTAAAGGTAAATGGAGGCAACAATTACAAGCTGTCTCACATTGGAAAGGCAGCACAAACAAGAAATGACTCATTGCCAATGGCAATTGAAGTGGATGAGGCACTTGTAAGGCAAACAATTAACTTTCTGATTACAAATGAAGATGCCACAGAAACTTATGACATTGGGGCCATTCTAACAGATTTAAGTTACATGTAAGGATGTGTTAGAAATATTTTGTCCTTTTGGTTTTTTGTTTACAGTGTAAACACACATGAAGTGTTCATTTTGCTTAAACTGTAAACAGAGAATGATCTCTTACTTTGGAATTTTTTATCTCCCTTAGATAAATTTCATCACAGGGATGTACCTATGGCCACATTTAGGGTGAGATGACAACATTAATATAGCTGCCAAACAGGCTATATCAAGCTACTACATGCAACACCCTATCTCACTAATCATTTTGAATGAGATCATGTTGGGCAGCATCAAAGTTCAATCAGCAAGCAAAACATCATCTTGAATGAGCTACCATGCAACTAATCATGCATTCAAACTCAGCAAAAGTGAATCAATCACAGAAATCAAGCTGGACAGACTCCAGTAGTCATCACAGAATCAAGATAACACTACAAGAAATTCTCTCATAGATAAGGGTTAAAAACCCTTGTCGTAGCAAAAAAAAACCCTTGTCGTAGGTGGTGTTGTCGTAGGGTCTGAAAATTTTCGTTCATAGACAACGGTTTTTAACCGTTAGACCTCTACGACAACAGCGTGACAACAGTTAAAAACCGTTGTCATAGGTTGGCAGTTTCAAGATATGCGCTCATAGACAACGGTTTTAACCGTTGTCGTAGACACTTACGACAACGGTTAAAAACCGTTGTCCCGCCGTTGTCTTTGACTCTACCACAACGGTTTTTAACCGAAGTCGTAGACACTTACGACAACGGTTAAAAACTGTTGTCCCGTCGGTGTCTTTGACTCTACCACAACGGTTTTTCGCCGTTGTCGTAGACATTTAAGACAACAGTTTAATTCACTCAAAATCGTTGTCTTTTTAGCGTTGTCTTTTTACTTTTGCATTTTACAATTATCATATATTGGTTGATATTCTAAATATACAAAAATTAAAATTCAACAAAATATACAAAATCAAAATATAGTCGTATCAAATTAAAATATTCAACTAATAGTTCATACAACAAATATTCATTGTAAATCCATTAATCATATGGTAAAACCAAAATAAATCCAAAGCATCCTAATTTCACTAGCAAAACTACAATATTTCATCCAAAAACATCAAGAATCATTCACATCAAGAACCATCCAAAAAACATGAAGAAGCCATGACTATAAATATAAACTCCAAGAATCACCGAAGATCCCCCAACGAATCAAATCCTACAATACTTTTGTCTCCACCGTAATCTGCACATCATATTCATGAAAAATCAATAATCTAGTCACAAAATAGAATCATTTGAAACAAAGCAAATCATCAGATGACCAACAATGGAAGCAACATAGACAATCATGAACTTAGAATTCTACTTCCTCAACAATGGGAGCAATCTGACTTTACATAAACAAAACCATCAACAGCAAGGGCAAAACCATCATTATGAACAATCCTCATTATCAAATCAATAATCTAGTATGTCATAAATCTTGATTATTCGAGAATGAAGTGATTCACATATCATCAACATTATGGACACATCATAAACAATTAGGCCATGAAACAAAAAATTTAGGCCATGAAAACCAAACACACTGCTAATTAACATACTGCCACAAAATTGTGTCTCAAGATCTATATATAAATATATTTGCAAGTAGTACAAGCTACATAATAATGAATGCATGTAAGAGAGAAGGAAATGTAAAGTCATCTTCATTTGCTGCAAATATTAAAATCAAGAAAGATAAAATGATAGAAAAGCATATGGATTTATAGTTTGACATGACAGAAGCAAATCTGGCAAAACAGGAAGAAAGCAATACAAAGAAGCAAGTGGAAATCATTCTAGAAAGAAAGAAAGAAAACAAAGACATGATGAACACATGCAATAGCCTACATTTGTAAGAATCAAACGATTTAAGAAAATCAAATTGAATCAAACTCACTAAAATCCAATTCATTGGTGATTGATTCTTCCCTTTTTTCCTTTGTTCTCCTTAAATCACAGCTTCTTCTTCTTCAACCTCTGATCAAATTCTCTGCAATTTCCCGATTTTCGCATTAGTTAAATATCATAGAAAATGGATAATGCAACCACATTGAAACTATAAGCACTTGAAAAAATGGGAGAATAAGGAGAGCAGAGCAGATTATGCACCAAACTAGCCTAAACAAGCACCAAACAAGTAGAGCAGATTATACACCAAACTAGCCTAAACAAATAAAAGTCCATGTGACAACATTTCTTTTTGACAAATTATCGAACACCTTTCGAGCACTTCCCATCACCCCACGTTTCCCACACACATTAATAAGAAATTTCATGAGGAAAAACTCTTCACAAATTTCTTGTAGTGCTAGGCAAATTTCTTTCTATATACATGTAAATTTCTTTGGGGTAGAAGTGGATGTATAACAAACTGACTCCAACGAGAACACACTATAATCAAAGTGAGACGTGCATACCTTGTAAGTTTTTTCATTTGGTGTAGTCGAGTAATTAATACAAAGCTGGATTTTTCCAACTTGCTAATGTTCTAGCTCATGATATATAAAACAAGATCGGAGCTTCTCACCCTGTATAGAAATCAATAAGAAAACTCAACCAGTTCAATCATGTAAACACAAAATTGTCTATGCAATCACAAACAATCGAAGTTGAGATCCATAATTCAATAAAGATTCTTCAGCAATATCAGCCACACAAAGAACAGCATGACCACAATATTGTCCTTCGAACCATGAACTTCAATTACTAGGTCATGTGTGTATATGCATGTTTGGGAAGAATTGGGAAGAATAAATAAATAAACAAATTAATGCTAAACTCAGGTATTTCCAGTTTCAAGATTAATACAAAAAAAAATTTATCACAAAATCGATTTCATGTGAAAGTATAAGTAGCGGTGAAAGAAACATCACTTGGATACCCTGTATTACAAATGATAAAGAGGTGAATATATGCATGTTTGTGTACCAAAATTAGTTCAAGAGTAAAAACAAAAACAAATCCCAACAATGAGAAACACGAATTCACTAATCTATGAGCTAAATCCTCACCCGAGTGAAGTAATTCATCATCATATGAGTTTTTGGATCCAAGGTCGACATGAATTACTCTACCTAGAGTGTAATGAAAATAAACCAAAAACCAAAAACAGCAACAACAGCAAGCACGAAAATTAGGCTGGGCTGGGCCTAGAAAAAGGTGGCCCGAAAAGTGTCGAAACTTTTTGACCCGGCCCAATGGCCCGATGGGTAATCTGGGCTCGGGCCGGCCCGATGGCCCATAATTTAAAAAAAAAAATACACATTTCTGAAATAAAAATGAGCCTGAAAAGCCCAATGCCAAACTAATCCCCAAAGGCATGCCCCAATACTAACTTGAGTCCAGGAAAGGAAAGCTGAGAACAAAAAATAAAAACCAAGCCCAAGGAAAGAAGGCAGATAAGCAGAGAAATTATCCAAGAAATCACAATCACACTTTTACACTTTCTTCTCAATAACCCTAGCCTAATCTCTCTACGATTTCATCTCCATTGAAGGTAACCAAATGCTTTGCTTTTCCTTCCACTCTCTTTGCTTTTATACATTTTCTTTCCCTCTCATATCTTTGTTCAAGACTTGTTAGCTTTCTAATTTTTAATTCTTATGTTAGTATTGTAATGTTATTGAATACAAGGATCTTGATTCTAATTCTTTCATTTTACAGACAAATCAAAATGTTAGCCATTATATCATACATCTGTCCTAGTTTCAAACAAAAATCAACTAAATTAAGAAATTGACAACAAAAAGGAGAAATACAAAACTGCAGATAATAATCTTCACCTACAAGTTTATTCTACACACAAACACACAACTTTTTGGTATCATCTATATACAATTATAAATTAAAAATCAGAAAAAGAAAAAGAAAAGAACAACATTTTCATATTTTTCACAACAATCAATACCGACAGTTCCCATTTAATTACAAAAATTCAACAACCCTAAATTGGACGAAATTAAACCAGACCAAAAACGAGTGATCCTACAAAAGATCAGCACTCACTCGATTCCTCCCAACACATTGCAAGCTTAGTTTTTTCACACAACCACGAAATCCATTAAACATTCTTACACTTCCTCAGAAAAACCAAACCCAAAAGAGAACTCTAAACGAAGTGAAGATCGAACCCCTTCGAAAACAAAAAAAAAACAAGAATTAAGCAGAGCGAAATAAGAGATATAAACCAACCGCGATGAGAAATTTGCAGCCAAATTCAGGAAATCACATCAAATTGCAATCAACACATGTTCGAGTAATCTGCAATAGGCTTAAGAGATGTTGCTAAATTGTATTGAGGGCATTGAGGGAAGTGGATTACTGCTACAGAAAAAAGGGCAGAGAATTATGTTACACAAGCATTCTTTGAATTTCTGTTAAATTGGTTAGGAAATCGTGTTTCCCTTATTAAGTCGTTTCTTTTATCCTTTCTTTTTGATTGTATACGTGGGTTGTTATATCACCCATTGCATGCTCATTTTGAGAGACAGAAAATAACAAACTCAGTTCTTACTCTTTCTTTCCCAAATTATCTCTCACTTCTCAAGTTTTGAATCTACTTTTGCAATTATCGATCCTGTTTGTAACAAGTGGTATCTAGAGCCAAATTTTTTCTCTGATTGCTATGGCGGCAAAGAATCATGGCCAGAGAATTGATGCTCTTGAGCAGCAAGTTTCCGAGCTATTGGCCGGCCAAGCGGCCGTTCTTCACGGTCAAGCTCAATCTGAAGCTCGCCTGGAGTCGAAGCTGTAGGGGATCGGTGAAATGCTGCGCGCTCAGATTATGAATTTGCTTAAGGAACAACAAGGTTCAGCTCCAGAAAAAGGAAAAGAGTCAGCTGATACTTCTTCCTCTCCTTAAGTGTTTAGATCTAATTCACATCACAATAGTGGTGCCAATCGAGAGTGATGCTACAGTCTAGTAAGCACCTCAAGGACAAAAGGAATGAAAAGTTTAACTTGCAAAGGAGGAAAAAGAGAGAATATCTTTCCTTGATTGAAAAACAGTGAAAAAGTCTCCTTACAATACATAATTTCTCCTATTTATACTATTCTTTACAAAGAGGGGCATTTCTGTTATTTCCCCTTGATATTTCCTTGTTGCCTAAGCCATCTAAAACATTCCTGTTTCGAAGTACTCCTCTTACTGCTTCAAGTACTCCTCTCCTCCTCTAGAATCTTCCATTTTCTGTTATGCAGGGAGATATTTTCTTTGTCCTTTATGGCCACATCAGCAAGGCCTTATAGCACGCTTATCATCCTTGCCCTGAACTATTATCCTCTACGATGAGCACACAGAGTTTGTTCGTCTGTAACTCAATGCTTCTCTATCACGTCTACCATCAAGTTATGCGCCTAGAGCTTCTCGTCTGGTGCTCAAAATGTCTCAACCACTTCTGCAATCACGTTGACCACGTAGAGCTTCCCGTCTGCTGTTCAACATATCTTCATCGCTTCTGCAACCACGTCTGCATATACGAGAGCAGTTCTGCAAAATCACAATTTTATGATTTTTATTTTATTAAAGGTAAGATATCCCAAAATAATGACGTAAGACCCCTTTTATATTCTCATCCTTACATCAGCTACTCCCCCTGGTGCAGTCAAGCAGATCTGGTTTGGCAGAGTTGGTCGGCTGCAGCACTTCTTGTATTTCTCTCGATCAGAGAGCTAATTTTCCCCTTAGCTACTCCCCTTGGTACAGTCGAGCAGATCTGGTTTGGCAGAGTTGGTTGGCTGCAACACTTCTTGTATTTCCCTCGATCAAAGAGCTAATTTTCCCCTTAGCTACTCCCCCTGGTGCAGTCGACCAGATTTGGTTTGGCAGAGCTGGTCGGCTGCAGCACTTCTTGTATTTCCCTTGATCAAAGAGCTAATTTTCCCCTTAGCTACTCCTCCTGGTGCAGTCGAGTAGATCTGGTTTGGCAGAGCTGGTCGGCTGCAGCACTTCTTGTATTTCTCTCGATCAGAAAACTAATTTTCCCCTTAGCTACTCCCCCTGGTACAGTCGAGCAGATCTAGTTTGGCAGAGCTGGTCGACTGCAGCACTTCTTGTATTTCCCTCGATCAAAGAGCTAGTTTCCCCTTAGCTACTCCCCCTGGTATAGTCGAGCAGATCTGGTTTGGCAGAGCTGGTCGGCTGCAACACTTCTTGTATTTCCCTCGATCAAAGAGCTAATTTTCCTCTTAGCTACTCCCCCTGGTGCAATCGAGCAGATCTGGTTTGGCAGAGCTGGTCGGCTGCAGCACTTATTGTATTTCCCTCGATTAGAGAGCTTTTCTCTGCTATGGGGATATTTTCACCACGCGCCATATCCTTCCTTATCTTCAAGGATTTAGCAAATCCCCTGACTCTGACAATAAGTGTCCTTTCATCTTTCCTTTTTCAAAACATCACATTAAATGCATGTGATCTGATCCATCCACGTGGCGGTCATCCCATGGTGGATATGGAGAGTCGTACCTTTTCCCAATGCGTCATTCAAATTTGCCCTAATTTCACTCTTCCCTCCGTTCGTTCTCCTTTGTTTTTTCATTCCTGCAACCTCTTCTTTCCTCCGGCGATTGTGGTGGTGAAAACTACGGAGGCTACTTCTGGTGACTTTCTTCTTCTTCCTTTGCGTTCATTTTATCATGCCGAGAAGAGGTAACTTTTTTAACCTTTTCTTGTCTTGTTGTTTTTTATTTTCGTGCAGTGCTTCCCCTTAAACCTATATTTAGCTTGCCTCGCCTGGTTTTCTGAAAAAATTCTGCACTTTCGGGGTGATTCTTAGTGGTTATATATTGTGCCCTAGTTTTGGTACTTTGGAATTCGTGGGTGTTTTTATCTTAATCTTTCCTTCTTCCATCTGTATATCTGCTATGGCCTCCTCCAACCAAGAGACTACTTCTTCCGACATTCAAACATCTGAAGGAGTTTTTCCCTTAATTCCTCCTCTGCCGAGTGACCAATCCACTTCTACCCCTTCGAGGGACAACTCTCCTCCGGAGGAAGAGCTTTCCGCCTCTAGCGTAGATCCCTTGAGTTATGGTGCTTCTGATCCCCATTTTGATTATGTTAGTCATCGTACCTCATTCACTCCTGATCGCGTAGACACCCTTCGCTTGGCTTTTGACATTCCCCAGGATTTTTGTATATATTGTCCTGCAGGTCATCATCGACCCAACTTTTTATCTGGACGAAAACTCACCTTTTGGACTGCTCAACTGAAGGCTGGTATCCGCTTCCCTGTAAATCCTTATCTTTGTAAATTGTCTTTTTTCTATCAAGTACCCCTTAATCAATTTACTCCTTCTGCTATACGCCTTATGCTCGGCTTTTTCATAATTCTGAAGGGCAATAGTGGTAATCCTTCTGCTGAACTTTTCTTTTCTAATTTCTCTCTAAAGTATAAGCCCCCATTCTTCTATGTTACTACCGACCCCAAAGGTTTGATACACTTTTTAGGTAAGCCCCAGAGCCGGGATAAACATTGGAAAGAAGATTATTTCTTCATCTCCGGTACCGATGTATGGGACTTCCCTACTGGTTCATGGGTGTACACTAAGCCCGTTGTAAAGAAAGAATTTTATATTTGTTGTCCCTCTTCTGACCGAGCAATAATTGAGGAGTTAAATGCCTCAGTACGTGAAGTAGGTCCCTTCGATGTAGTTAGTTTAGTAGAACAACCTTCTGTGTTGTCATACTTTGGCCTCTGTTCTGGGGAAACTTCTTACCCTTCCACTTTTGGTATTTTTCTTCTTTTTACTACTTCTTTCCTTTTGCTTGCTTATTCCCTTCTCATCAATTCTGTTTATATATATATTGTGCTGCTTTGGCGAATGCAGAGCACGCATGGAAAAGGGTTCTGCCCCGCTGGGAGCCTAGCTCCCCGACCCGCTCTCCACCAGGCGACATATCTGCTACAGAGCCTCGCCCCACCACTACTATTTCTGCTGGTACTCGGAGTGACAGGGGAAAGCGTTCTCAAAGTTCTACTGAGCTGGCCCCAGATGCTCGCTGCCAACGCCTCCAATCTCCAACTAGAGGTGGGCTTGAACTTACTTAACCCCCGAAAGATTGCTCCCGGTCAGGCCGGGTATGGGCGTCTGCCAATGATGCTTTTACTCTTGAGCTTCCCAAGTCTCTACTAGAGCTCTTTGCAGAAGAGTCTCGTCAATTCCTCCAGCTCTGCTTAACTCCTGCCGACAACTACACTCTTGGTCGGCTTTCTCAGGAGAACGAGCTCTGCATAGGAGCTAACCACATTTTGAAGGTATTTTATAATTGTTTGGTTCTTGAATTCACTTGGGTATTAGTTAGGACTCCCTTTTCACTTTTTAACTTTTACACTGCAAGGCCTGGTTCACTTCAGCAGACTTCAGTCGAAGGCCATGTCTGCTGTTGATCCAACTCCTGTTCTCTCAGAAAAAGATAATGAGATCTCTGCATTGAAGTTCAAGTTGGTGGAGCAGGAGAAAGAGCTTAAAGAATTGCGGCAGGGGGGAAGCCAGGCCAAGCAGGAGATAGAGTTCTGGTAGAAAAGCTGAGGAGAAAGCCCACACTCGGGAGTATGGGCTCTGAAAATTCTCTGAGGGAATAGAGGCGTGCAAGAGAAATTTGCATATGACGGCTGCAGGGCAGAGCTTCTTAGAGGAGGTGATAACGGGTTTAAAGGATGCGTATCTCAAAAGCACGAGCTCTCTGGCTGACTTCTGCCCTCATATAGGCTATTACTATGGCTCGGTTTTGATACGGCTCAGAAGCAAGCTCAGGGAGTAGGGCTTTTCAGGCACTTTTGACTTCAACGGGCCCTTAGATGATATGCCAGCTTCCCTTTACTTTGAGGGTGATCCCACAGAGGATCCTGATTCTCCTTGGTGGCTGCCAGTGCTTCAAAAAGCATATGCCAGGCTATGCTCTGCGCCGACTGAGGCGTTTACCCCTGTGGACCCTTCTTCTTACAAATTCCCGCTTCTTCCTGCACCAGCTCTGCCTGCACCTTCTGCTGCCATTCCCCATCCTGATTCAGTGGATCTGATAGTCTTAAGTGGGGATTCTTCTGAAGTTGTTCCTATTGCCGATGCATCTCTTGAGCGTCCTTCAGATGAGCCACCAGAACTTCCTACAGCAGATCCCTCAATCGAGCCCGACTCTGCTGGCGATGCTCTTATCTCCAAGGATCCACCTTCTTCTAATTGAACAATTTTCATTTGATACATTTGATACTGTTTATTTTTGTTTTAACTCAAACAATGCCTTTAATTTCTTGTATCTGTTTAAGTAACATTCTTTATGCTATATTAACCCCCTTTCTTATATATGATTAACTCGACTCTGCTTACCATATTTGCATATACTTTACATAGTTCTTTCATCATTTTACCAGATTTAGATACTCGAAACAATTATCACAGCATATAAGTGTAAGTAGAAAAAGATGTAAATAATAACTGTTTAAGAAAGAAATACTCATAGAGTAAGTTTTCCATAAAGCACTCCACTTTCCCTCTCTTTACATCAGTTTTTGCAATTCTAAGAGCTTTCTTCGTTTTCCCTTCCCTATCACCACTTTTGCTGGCCATTCCATTCATCCACCTCCTGTATATATAAAAACATGGATTATATTCGTTAATATCAATGATGTTGTTTGAGTTTTCTTATGAACCAAATCAATCTTGGCCCCACCGACCCTAGTCAGAGGTGTACCAGACCCTGAGGTCTGCCTCTGCCAGGGCGTCTGCTTTCTAGGGCATATTTCTTTTTTGGTCCCACCAGCTTTGGTCAGAAGTGTGCCAGACCCGGAGGTCTGCCTCTGCCAAGGTGGCTGCTTTCTAGGGCAGATTTCTTTTTTGGACCCTGTTGGAACCGACCGATCGCCGGCTCTATGCAATTGATGAATCGGGATCCATGCAAAGGTATAAAGAAGAAGCAGCGGAAAGAAAATAATTATACCTTTCGATCAGTCTACGAGAAATCGAGCCAAGACTGATCTTACGTAACCCTAGACCTCTCAATCTTCCGATGTATTCCTGCAGCCTTTCTCGAACGTTGCGTGGCCAACGATCCTTCGAGAACTCTCAATTCTGCACTCTCTCTCACTATCACGTGTTATCTGTGATCTGCGTGTGTTGAGAGGCGCTGATGAAAAAGGCTATAAATAGGCTACATCAGGGACCTAGAGGAGGAATTGGGTTGGGTCTCCTGATGGGCTTAAGTATCCTGTGTTCGGCCCGAGCACATAAATTAAGCCCATCAATAATAATTCAGTCCACTAAAGAATTATTATTGAACTACCGTCCCAATCCCATATTTAATATGGGCTCCTTCTTATTATGTGCACGTTTATCTCCCTGTGTTTAAGGTATCGAATGTCCGTTAATTAAATAAGTTACTGACAACTTAATTAATTAACACCTAATTCCAAGAGTAGTACGACTCAACTTTATTATCATGTCGGATTAAATCCACCTGCAGGGTTTACATGATAATCCTTATGAGCTCCTCAAGGGGACATCATCATCCTAAATAATTAGGACACAGATTCCTTCTATAATCAACAGTACACCATATAGACAATACGGTTTCCCAATTCACCGAGTTTATTGATTTAATAAATAAATCTCACTCGTTGGTAAATTAAAGAAACAAATATTGTGTATACGTGGCTGTTATTATATAGGGATTAAGAGAACGCACATCCATAATAACAGAGGTCTTGTTCATTATATAGTCAGAATAAAACGAACAACCTCAAATGGTCCTGCTCAATACACACAAAGTATACTAGTGTAGTTTTATAGTCAAGACAGACTAATACCAAACTACACTACAACATTCCGATGATTTGTCCAAATTCATCTTGGTTGTGAGCTACTCTTTATAATTTATAAGAAACTGATAACAAGATCTTCTGTGTGGCACCACACACCAAGTTATCTATAATATAAATTAATTGGACATTGCATAAACATATATAACAAATATAAAATGCAAACATGTGACCATAATGATTCTTATTGCATAAAAGATGTTCATACAAAAGCTAGGCTTATAGTATACATCCTAACAATCTCCCACTTATACTAAAAGACTATGCTGTCATCTACACTACCATACATCTGATTCCCATTCCTTCAACATGCTCATCGAAGGCTTTCGCCGGAAGGGCCTTTGTGAAAGGATCTGCTAGGTTATCGGCTGATGCAATCTTGGCGACAACAACTTCCCCTCGTTTTACGATGTCTCGTATCAGGTGGTACTTGCGCTCAATGTGTTTACTTGCTTTATGGGCTCGTGGTTCCTTCGAGTTTGCTACTGCACCACTATTATCACAATAAATTGTGATAGCTTTAGGCAAACTAGGAATCACTTCTAAGTCCATCATGAAGTTTCTGAGCCATACAACTTCTTTGGCTGCCTCAGAGGCTGCCACATACTCAGCTTCCATGGTTGAGTCCGAAACGCATTTCTGCTTAACACTCCTCCATACTATGGCTCCACCTCCCAAGGTAAACACATAACCCGAGGTAGATTTACTATTGTCCCTATCCGATTGGAAATCAGAATCCGTGTAACCCACAGGAAGCAAATCATCAGCTTGGTAAACCAGCATATAATTTCTAGTCCTTTTCAGGTACTTTAAAATATGCTTTACCGCAGTCCAATGTCCTTGTCCTGGGTTACTTTGATATCTGCTAACCATGCCCACGACAAAGCAGATATCTGGCCTCGTACATAGCATTGCATACATTAGGCTTCCTACAGCCGAAGCATAAGGAACTGCTTTCATATCCTCTATCTCCTTTGGTGTCTTAGGACACATCTCCTTAGATAAAGGTACTCCATGTCGAAAAGGTAGAAAACCTTTCTTGGAGTTTTGCATGCTAAAACGAGCTAGGATAGTATCAATGTATGAAGCTTGAGATAGACATAACATCCTTTTCTTGCGATCCCTTATAACTTTGATCCCAAGAATATGTCCAACTTCTCCCAAGTCCTTCATATCAAATTGCTTGGATAGCCATTCCTTTACGTCTGACAACACCTTGACATTGTTGCCAATGAGCAAAATGTCATCTACGTATAGTACAAGAAATACCACCACGTTTCCGTCACTCTTCTTGTATACACAAGACTCATCCGGACATTGAATGAATCCATAAGACTGGATTACCTCATCAAAACGGATGTTCCAAGATCTCGAAGCTTGTTTCAGTCCATAAATGGACCGATTAAGCTTACACACAAGATGCTCTTTGCCCTTTGCAATGAATCCTTCTGGTTGCTTCATATAGATGTTTTGTTCAAGACTACCGTTAAGGAAAGCTGTCTTGACATCCATTTGCCAAACCTCATAATTCATATGAGCAGCAATAGACAAAAGAATCCGGATAGACTTAAGCATGGCTACCGGCGAAAAGGTTTCCTCATAATCTATGCCTTCCTTTTGAGTATACCCCTTCGCAACAAGCCTTGCTTTGAAAGTTTCTACTTTCCCGTCTGATCCTCTTTTTCTTTTATAGACCCATTTACATCCAATGGCTTTTACACCATTTGGTGGTTCTACTAGCTCCCAGACTTGGTTAGAATCCATAGATTCTAACTCAGAATTCATAGCTTTTTGCCAAGATTCTGCATCTTTATCTTGGAGTGCTTCGTCATAGGTCCAAGGATCAGATTCATGTTCACCGGGCACTAAGTCCGAAGACTCTCCCAAAAACATGAATCTATCAGGTTGTCTAACAACCCTCCCACTACGACGAGGCACTTGTGGTAATAGTGTATCATTAGTGACAGATGGTGCAGACCCCTGTGGTATCTCATCTTGTACCGTTGGTACCAAGATAGGAGTTTGCCCTCTTATTTCTTCTAGAACAATTTTACTCGTGGGCTTGTGATTCATTACATAGTCCTCTTCTAAAAATCGGGCATTTGTGCTTACAATTACCCTCTGATCTTTAGGACTATAAAACAAACCACCTTTCGTTCCTCTAGGATAGCCCACAAACAGCCGAACTTCCGTACGAGATTCCAACTTATTCAGCATCTCCCTTTAGCACATGTGCTGGACTACCCCAAATCCGAATGTGTTTCAGACTGGGCTTACGCCCATTCCACAATTCTGTGGGAGTAGAGGGTACTGTCTTAGAAGGTACCAAGTTCAGAATGTACGCCGCCGTTTCCAGGGCATACCCCCAAAACGAATTCGGTAATTCCGAATAACTCATCATTGATCTAACCATTTCCATGAGAGTCCTATTCCTTCGTTCCGCCACACCATTCTGTTGGGGTGTACCAGGTGCTGACAATTGGGATTGGATCCCAGCCTCTGATAAGTAATTCCTAAACTCTCCTGAGAGGTACTCGCCACCACGATCAGATCGTAGTATTTTGATACATTTACCATGACGCTTCTCCACATCAGCCTTGTACTCTTTGAATTTATCAAAGCACTCAGACTTGCGGCGCATCAAATAAATGTATCCATATCTCGAAAAATCATCTATAAAAGAGACAAAATATTCGAAACCACCTCTTGCTTGGATAGACATAGGACCACACAAATCAGAATGAACCAATTCCAACACTTCTTTGGCTCTATACCCCTTGGCTTTAAAAGGCCTCTTGGTCATTTTTCCTTCCAAGCAGGACTCGCAGGTCGGATAGTTTTCCACTTCCAATGAACTCAAAGGTCCATCGGCTATCAACCTTTGAATCCTACTCAAGTTAATGTGACCTAATCTTAGATGCCAAAGATATGTTTGGTTCATTTTTGAAGGTTCTTTTCTCTTATTTGAGTTAGAAGATGTATTATTAATTTCCATTTGTTGCATCGTAGGAGTTTTTGGATTAAGAGTATATAAATTGCCAACCAACGTACCAGAACAGATAATAACCCTATTTTTCTTGACAACAACTTTGCCATCAAAAGAAACAGAATATCCATCCAAAAACAACTTAGAAACTGAAATCAAATTCTTTCTAAAACAAGGTACGTAAAGACAATTCCTCAAAACCAAAGTCTTGTTCCTATCAAAAGATAAATAAACATCTCCCACTGCAACAGCCGCCACTTTCGCAGCGTTGCCCATGTAGATGGTAATCTCGCCCTCACTAAGTCGCCTGGTTTCCTGGAACCCCTGCAAAGAATTGCAGACATGATCAGTGGCTCCTGTATCTACACACCAGGTGCCGGTAGATAACACCGCTAAACATGTTTCAACAATTAGTGAATAAGATGTACCTTCTTTGTTCTCCTTTTTACGAGGACAATCCACCTTCCAATGTCCAGGCTGCTTGCATGTGAAGCACTTGCCCTTTGGCTTTTTCACACCACCTTGTGGTCCGGCCTTTTGAGGTCCATTCGCTTTGTTCGCCGAAGAATTCTGTTTCTTCTTCTTCTTTCCACCTTTCGGCTTAGAAGTAGAAACTTTTTCAGCAACGTAAGCTTGAGTACTTTGACGAAATAGTCCTTCTGCCGATTTAAGTTCTGTCAGAAGTTCCGCCAAGGAGTACATTCTCTTGTTCATATTATAATTAAGGCGGAACTGCTCAAAACTCTTAGGCAGTGTTTGGAGCACGATATCGACCTGGGTTTCCCCATCGATTTCAGCTCCAAGGACTTCCATCTCATTCAAATGAGCCATCATCTTAAGGACGTGATCACTCACAGGTGTCCCCTCAGACATGGTGGTCGTCATCAAGTTTCTCATTGCCTCCTGTCTGGCAGCCCGACTCTGGTGTCCGAAGAGTTCTTTGAGATTGAGCATCATATCATAGGCAGTGGGCATGGCCTGATGCTGATGTTGCAGTACATTTGACATGGAAGCCAAAATGTAACACCGCGCTATCTCATCTGCCTTAACCCATTTCCTATAATGCACTTTCTCCTCTTCACTAGAGTTTTCATCAGGCTTGTCAGGACATTGCTCATGGAGTACAAACTTGTACTCTTCAGCAGTTAGGACAATATCCAGGTTTCTTTTCCAGTCAATATAATTAGGTCCAGTAAGTTTGTTTTCTTTGAGTATAACAGCAAGTGGGTTGAAAGACATTATGAAATCCTGAGAATCATATAAATAAACAAATAAATACACAGGTCACATATCATATAGAATTTAAAGTCTATATCGTTCCCTCAAATGATATAATTAAATTCACCAACACCTCAATACACCGTGAATTTCGTATGCCACGATAATGTGGTCGTATACTAATTCAAACATTCGTTAGAGGAGGTTTTACCCATTAATTTCATTATCTTGACAAACAAAATAAAATTAATAGTTGGTTTATCTTTAGTCATGCAAATAACAGCACTTACTCCGATGGGGAGGATACTTATCATATGCACCTAAGTGTATACCATTACTTAATACCAAGTCAATCATCTAGGTTTGTGTATCTTCAGATGGAGAAGATTACACGCTCCTAAATAATTTCCTATAATTATTCATTAAGAAAGTTTGATCTAGTGATCCACAATCAAACTCATCCGATATGGAGGAAGGCACTTAAAGCCAACGCGCAAGTTTAAATGCATCACTTACAAACCAGTAATGGAGACCATGGGATTCATTCAAAATAAATCCCTCTCCCACTTAGTTATTTAAATGAGGGATTTTAGCATGCAATAACATGTAACATATAAAAACATGCTTGATAAAACAACAAACATATAGATGGGCAATAAATATGGAATAAAATAAATCCAACTATTATGGCCACTTCGATCGAATGTTCGCCTGCCAAACGGGGATCGACCTGAGCAAATCCACCAGTTGCGAGAATCCAGCACGTTGTTGCGGAGATTCAGCAGCAGAATCACTCGAATCCAGCTCGGTTGTTGTTGCGGAGATTCAGCAGCTCCCCGTTGCGCCAATCCAGCCGTCTGATCGAACAGCGCCTTTCGATCTCATCGAACATCTTTCGATCAGTCTTTCGATCGGACCAGCAATCCACTCAAGTTACATCGATCGGATTACATCAAAATTGTAATCGAACAGTACTACATCGATAAGAAATCAAGATTTACATCGAGAACTAATCAAGAATTACATCGAGAATTTATCAAAAAAAATATCGAACCTAACACGACAAACCGCCGTGCTTTTACTATTACAATCATGCAACCAACCCAAAACAAAAAACCTCGACAGGTCCGAGGGTTTAGATCATACATTAAACATACACACAGACCATAATAGTTGGATATAGATAACCTGCAAAACCGAGTTATCCTATGCAATCCTACTATCATACAATCTGAATATAAAACGTATGCTACAGCATAAGATCATAATAATTAACCGATCCAATTGCATAGAACCAGAAACGTGGCTCTGATACCAATTGTTGGAACCGACCGATCGCCGGCTCTATGCAATTGATGAATCGGGATCCATGCAAAGGTATAAAGAAGAAGCAGCGGAAAGAAAATAATTATACCTTTCGATCAGTCTACGAGAAATCGAGCCAAGACTGATCTTACGTAACCCTAGACCTCTCGATCTTCCGATGTATTCCTGCAGCCTTTCTCGAACGTTGCGTGGCCAACGATCCTTCGAGAACTCTCAATTCTGCACTCTCTCTCACTATCACGTGTTATCTGTGATCTGCGTGTGTTGAGAGGCGCTGATGAAAAAAGGCTATAAATAGGCTATATCAGGGACCTAGAGGAGGAATTGGGTTGGGTCTCCTGATGGGCTTAAGTATCCTGTGTTCGGCCCGAGCACATAAATTAAGCCCATCAATAATAATTCAGTCCACTAAAGAATTATTATTGAACTACCGTCCCAATCCCATATTTAATATGGGCTCCTTCTTATTATGTGCACGTTTATCTCCCTGTGTTTAAGATATCGAATGTCCGTTAATTAAATAAGTTACTGACAACTTAATTAATTAACACCTAATTCCAAGAGTAGTACGACTCAACTTTATTATCATGTCGGATTAAATCCACCTGCAGGGTTTACATGATAATCCTTATGAGCTCCTCAAGGGGACATCATCATCCTAAATAATTAGGACACAGATTCCTTCTATAATCAACAGTACACCATATAGACAATACGGTTTCCCAATTCACCGAGTTTATTGATTTAATAAATAAATCTCACTCGTTGGTAAATTAAAGAAACAAATATTGTGTATACGTGGCTGTTATTATATAGGGATTAAGAGAACGCACATCCATAATAACAGAGGTCTTGTTCATTATATAGTCAGAATAAAACGAACAACCTCAAATGGTCCTGCTCAATACACACAAAGTATACTAGTGTAGTTTTATAGTCAAGACAGACTAATACCAAACTACACTACAACATTCCGATGATTTGTCCAAATTCATCTTGGTTGTGAGCTACTCTTTATAATTTATAAGAAACTGATAACAAGATCTTCTGTGTGGCACCACACACCAAGTTATCTATAATATAAATTAATTGGACATTGCATAAACATATATAACAAATATAAAATGCAAACATGTGACCATAATGATTCTTATTGCATAAAAGATGTTCATACAAAAGCTAGGCTTATAGTATACATCCTAACAGCCCCACCAACCCTAGTCAGAGGTGTGCCAGGCACGGAGGTCTGCCTCTGCCAAGGTGGCTGCTTTCTAGGGCATATTTATTTTTCGGCCCCACCAACCCTAGTCAGAGGTGTGTCAGACCCGGAGGTCTGCCTCTGCCAAGGTGGCTGCTTTCTAGGGCAGATTTTTTTTTTGGCCCCACCAACCCTAGTCAGAGGTGTGCCAAGCCCGGAGGTCTGCCTCTGCCAAGGTGGCTGCTTTCTAGGGTAGATTTCATTTTTGGGCCCACCAACCCTAGTCAGAGGTGTGCCAGGCCCGGAGGTCTGCCTCTGCTAAGGTGGCTGCTTTCTAGGGCATATTTCTTTTTTAGCCCCACCAACCCTAGTCAGAGGTGTGCCAGACCCGGAGGTCTGCCTCTGCCAGGGTGACTGCTTTCTAGGGCAGGTCTGTAGAGTTTCAAAGAAGTTTTTCTTACTTGTTTTTTTTTTTTTTTAGGCGTAGTATTTTTGAGGTTGCAAATGTTCCAAGGCCTAGCCACCTCTTTTCCTTCTTCTGTTATCAGCCGATATGCTCCACCTTTCAGCACTTCAGATACTATGTAAGGGTCTTCCCAGTTTGGCTCTAACTTCCCTTTAGGCTTCAAGGCATCAGCTCTTCTTAAAACTAAACCCCCTTTGTCCAGACGTCGCAGCCGCACCTTTTTATCATATACTGCTTTGACTCTACTTTTGAATTTCTCGATTCTCAATCGTGCCATCTCCCTTTCTTCTTCTAGTAAATCCAGGTTTTCCCTCATCAGCTCTTCATTCTGCCCTTCCTCAAACGTCATCACTCTATGAGTTTCCATCCCCACCTCTACCGGGATTACAGCATTAGCCCAATATACGAGATTAAAAGGTGTCATATCGGTGGCTACCCTAGGTGTTGTTATGTACGCCCATAGAACTGAATCTAGTTCCTCTGCCCAGCTGTTCTTAAGGGTTTCTATCCTCGTTTTCAATCCATTAATTATCGTCCTGTTGGTTACCTCTGTTTGACCGTTAGCTTGTGGATGTGCAACTGCTGCGAATCTTTGGGTGATTTTCATCTCTGCACACCATGCTTTTATCTTTTTTCCACAGAACTGCGTACCATTATCCGAGACCAAGATTCGTGGCACCCCATATTTGCAGTAGATCTGCCTTCACAGGAATTTTATAACATTCTGCTCATCAATTTTTCCAAGTGGTTCAGCCTCCACCCATTTCGTGAATTAATCTATCGCCACCACCAGGAACTTCTTCTGCCCCTTAGACAACGGCAATGGTCCCACCAAGTCTATTCCCCACTGAGCGAAAGGACACGGGGAGTACATCTTCCCTAATTCCTCTGCTGGGCTGTGAATCAGAGGACCATGGATTTGGCAGCTATGACACTTTTGCACCATCTCCTTCGCATCCATGCCCATCGTAGGCCAGAAGTACCCCGCGCGTAATACCTTTAGCACCAGGGTCCTTGATCCCACATGATCACCCCCGCAGCCTTCGTGTACCTCCCGTAACACGTATAGTCCTTCTTCTCTATTAAGACACCGCAGGTACGCTTGCGAAAAGGAGCGTCGGAAAAGTTGTTCGATGAGGCAATATTTTAGCGTCTCCTTTTTCCAGCCCTGACTCGCTGATGTCCCCACTCTTTTTAAGTCATTGATGATGGAAGTCCTCCAATCCCCCATTTCCTCCAGTTCTGCCACGTCTACTTCCATGCGCTGCCTTTCTGTAACTAACAATGTTATTTTCCTTGGTTGCAAAAGGGGGTAAGAACTTGCAATTTTTGCCAAGTAGTCAGCTTGGACATTTTCTGCCCTTGGGATCTGCAACTCAAATTTTTTAAAGGACAGCTTGATCTTGGCAATTTCCTTCAGATACTCGGACAATGATTATTTTTTCACCTCGTACGACCCTTCATGCTGTTGGAATACCAGCTGTGAATCGGTGTGAGCCACGAGGTCACTTCCCCCGGCCTCTCTCACAATGTTCATGCCCCGCACCAATGCCTCGTATTCTGCCTCATTATTGGATACAGAGTAATTCAGTTTGATGGCGTACTGCATGCTTTGTCCATCTGGACATTCCACTAATACCCCTACACCACAGCCGTTCTTGGTCACAGAATCGTCCACGAAAATTTTCCAACTCCTTTCCTCCTCTGGCAGAGCTCGAGATTCCTGTAAGAAATCTGCTAGAGCCTGTGCTTTAATGGCTTTTTGCAGCTCGAATTCTACGTCGTATGCCCCTAGCTCAATTGCCCATTTCACCATTCTCCTAGAGGTGTCAGCTCTACCCATGGTCTGGGCTAATGGATAATTGGTGCGTGTGATGACCTTGTGTGATAGAAAGTAGGGGTGGAGTTTCCTGGCTATAATGATAATAGCCAACCCAGCCTTCTCGATCTCTGCATATCGAACTTCTGGGCCCTGCAACATGTGGCTCACATAATATACATGCATTTGCTGGTTCCCCACTTCCTTTATCAAAACTGTGCTGACGGCCACCTCTCCTACAGAGATGTACATGAACAACGTTTCATTCTTTTCTGGTTTAGAGAGCTGGGATAAGTCGGCAAGATATTCTTTCAATTCTTGAAAAGCTCGGTTGCACTCCTCTGTCCATTGGAACTTACACCCTTTCCTTAGGATTTTAAAGAATGGGTGGCTCTTGTCGGCTGATTTGGAAACGAACCTGCTCAGCGCTGTTATTCTCCCCAGCAACCTCTGCACCTCCTTTACATTTCTGGGCGGTATCATGTCCATCACAGTCTTTACCTTCTCTGGGTTGACTTTATTCCCTCTTTCGTAACCATAAACCCCAGGAACTTCCCCGACGTTACTCCAAAGCTACACTTTTCTGGGTTCAATTTCATTCCGCTGCTCCGTATGATTGCAAAAACTTCTTCCAAGTCCACAATGTGCTGTTCTGTCTCTTTACTTTTGACAAGCATGTCGTCCACGTAGACTTCCATATTTCGCCCTATCATAGGCTTGAACAACTTATCCACCATGCGTTGGTATGTGGCTCCGGCATTCTTCAACCTGAAGGGCATTCGTACATACCCATATGTGCCGGCAGCCGTGATGAAGCAAACTTTCCCCATGTCTGCCGGATCCAATTGAATCTGGTGGTACCCTTGGTAGGCATCCATTAAGGACAAACGTGCACATCCGGATGTAGAATGTACCAACTGATCGATGCGGGGCAGTGGATAGTGATCCTTAGGGCAAGCTTTGTTCAAGTCTCGGAAATCAATGCACATGCGCCACTTCTTATTGGACTTTGGCACTAGGACAGCATTGGACAACCATTCAGGGAATTGGATGGGCACGACATGTCCTAAATCCAACAGTTTTTGCACTTCTGTTTGTATAATTTTATCTTTTTTCACCCCAAAGTTACGCAGTCTCTGCTTGAAGGGCCGAATATCCGGGCAGATGTTCAGACGATGTATTGCCACCTCTGGATCAATGCCCTTCATGTCTGCTGCCTGAAAGACAAACAAATCAGCATTTTTCCTAAGGCACTCTACTAGTTCTGCCTGTTCTGCTGCCGGGATCTCTGCACCAATTTTCGTACAAAATCCTTCTCTTCCTGTATATAGCTTTACCAATGAAAACTCTCCTTCCACTATCATCTTCCCGTGTTCCTCCTCTCCTTTCTCAATCCTTTGCCTTTTCACTCCTGCATCCTCTTCTGCCGCCCTGCTTGCCACTGGCAAAGCCCATTTATGTGCCCACTCTTATGGACTCGACATAGCATTTCCTGGAGTGGATCTGATTTGCTTTTAACTCCCCGATTCCAGTAGAGGTGGGGAACTTAACCTTCATGTAGTAGGTGGGTCTCCATCGCTTTAAGTTCGTTAAATATGGGACGTCTGAATATGACATTGTACGCAGACGGCGCGTCCACTATCAAGAAATCCATTATCAATCGCTTCTGTCGCGGCCATTCTCCAACTAGTACATGTAGAGTTACTACTCCCAAAGGGTGAACTGCTCTCCCAGTAAAACCATACAACGATATATTCACCGGACGGATCTGAGTCTTAATATTCATCCTTTCAAAATAATCCTTGTATATAATATCAGCAGAACTGCCTGTGTCTACAAACACCCTCGCCACATCATACCCTGCTATTTCTGCCGTTACCACCAAGGAGTCATTATGCGGCTTTAACAAGGGGTTTCATCTACTGCACCGAACACGATATCCGGAGAAGGTTGGACCTCAGCCACCTCCATATGTTGGTCATGCTAGCCTTGCGTGAACCTTAGAGCTGATTTCCTAGCCCTATTCGAATTTCCTCCTTGGGAGCCACCAGCTATCATATTAATGTAACCTTCTTGGGTGGTGGGGGCAGATCTCTCTCCCCGTCCCTTCTTTCCTTGCTTTGTGTGGTCTCTCTCTCATCTGGCCTCTCGTTCCTCTTCCCATAGTTCCCTGTATATCCTTCGCTCTTGTCTTCAAAACCCTTCAACACTCCTGCTCGGACCAGCCGCTCTATCTCATTCTTCAAGTGACGACACTCGTTTGTGTCGTGCCCATATTCGTTATGGAATAAGCAAAAGTATCGTCCCTTAGGTTGTGTTGGGGCCTGGCTCTGTTGGGGGGGGGAACCTAAACGGGGCTGTCTTCTCTGAGAGTTGAAACACCCTGGCCAAAGGAGCTTTAAGCGGGGTGTACTTGGTGTAATCTCCTCTGCCCCTATCCTCTTCTCGTCTTCCACCTTCAGCTCGAGGCTCCACTGGTCTTCATTCGTTCACGTCTTTAGGAACCGGCCTCTCCACCCTCTTAGCTCAACTTACATCTTCTAGGTTGATGAATTTATCCACCCGGGTGAGGACTTCTTCAAATGTGCTAGTCGGCCTTTTTGCCAGAGAGCGGAACAGATCTCCTTCCCGCAATCCTTGAACGATAGCACTAATCTTCACTTCTGCAGTGGCAGAAGGAACCTCCAGTGTGGCAGAGTTGAATCTCTTGACAAAGGATCGCAATGGCTCTTCCACTCCTTGCTTAAGGCTAAACAAGTATTGTGATGTCTTTCTTTGTTTCCTAGCGCTGGCAAATTGGTATAGAAACATATTGCTGGAATCCCTGAAAGATCCTACACTGTCCTCTGCCAATTGGCCAAACCACCTCTGCGCCGATGTAGTGAGGAAAACCCTGCATTTTACTCCATCGGTGTATTAGTGAAGAAGCGCCACATTTTCAAACCTTAGCAGATGATCATATGGGTCAGTGGTCCCATCGTACTCGAACGTCAATGGTTTGAAGTTTGTTGGGAGTTCGTCCATCCTCACAGCTGTAGTAAAGGGGCTCCCCATTGGCACTTGGATTTGACCTATACCACCCACTCTCTACCGCAGCTGCTGGATCTCCCGCTGCATTTCCTCCATCCGCCTCATCATCTCTCGATCCTGAGTATGTTGTATTGAAATACCCGCGGATGAGGCCCTTGGTATGTCCGATCTCCATCGCACGGGATGGCTTTCTGCGCTATACTCGTGGTCATTCTCTCGCTGGGGCAGACATGAGCCAAGGGCTGGGATCCCTGGGTTCCCCGTCTCTGCCGGCCTTTGTCTCTCCCGGGTGGTTTCCCCCTTGTCTTTTTCTATCGCCGCTTTACTCAATGTCTTCTGAACAGCAGAATGGATGAGATTGTTTAATTGCTCCGGGGTAAAAGTCCACATCCCCTGAGCTACAGACCCCCTCTGTCCCCCCAACCTTTCCATCATCTCCCCTTCTCCACTTTCTTGTCTCCCCCCTATATCTCCTCCCGTCAGATCTCTCTCCGTCCCTACCCCTATAACCTCCGGCTCCGCAACCTCTTGAAAATCCCTCCCTAAATCTCGGATGTACCGCTCAACCATTTGCCACCCAACTCACTAAGTTACCCCAAAAATACGAAAGAGAACAACAAAGGGATACAACCACAAGGAAAACCAACGAAAAACACGCAGAGATAAGAAGAGGTAAGAGAAGGAAACTCACTTCCCCACCTAGTTTCCTACAGACGGCGTCATTGATGCTACAGTCTAGTAAGCACCTCAAGAACAAAAGGAATGAAAAGCTTAACTTTCAAAAGAGGAAAATGAGAGAATATTTTTCCTTGATTGAAAAACAGTGAAAAAAGTCCCCTTACAATACATAATTTCTCCTATTTATACTATTCTTTACAAAGAGGGGCATTTCTGTTATTTCCCCTTGATATTTCCTTATTGCCTAAGCCATCTAAAATATTCCTTTTTCGAAGTACTCCTCTTACTGCTTCAAGTACGCCTCTCCTCCTCTAAAATCTTTCATTTTCTGTTATGCAGGGAGATATTTTCTTTTGTCCTTTATAGCCACGTCAGCAAGGCCTTATAGTACGCTTATCATCCTTGTCCTGAACTATTATCCTCTACGCCGAGTGCACAGAGCTTGTTCGTCTGCAACTCAATGCTTCTCTATCACGTCTGCCATCAAGTTATGCGTCTAGAGCTTCTCGTCTGGTGCTCAAAATGTCTCCACCACTTCTGCAATTACGTTGACCACGTAGAGCTTCCCGTCTGCTGTTCAACATATCTTCGCCGCTTCTGCAACCACGTCTGCATATACGAGAGCAGTTCTGTAAAATCGTAATTTTATGATTTTTGTTTTATTAAAGGTAAGATATCCCAAAATAATGATGTAAGACCCCTTTTATATTCTCATCCTTCCCACATCAGAGAGGTTGGTGTTTTATCTCCTGCGCTTGTGCATCGGATGAATGGAAATCACAATCAGGTGAGTACCAAACTGATTAAGCTCGATTTTCCTAAATTTAATGGTGAGAATCCACGGCTCTGGTTGAGGAAATGTCATAGATATTTTGCATATTATGCTATGCCTGATTACAATAAGTTGAGTCTTGTGGCTATGAATTTGGAGGGAATCGCGGATCACTGGTTTGTTGATTATGTGGATGAGCGGGAGAATATATCTTGGGTAGAGTTTCCTAAATTGGTGTTGGAGAGGTTTATGAATCCGAGTGGAGGGAGCCTTACTGCTCAGTTTAATCGATTAAGGCAATCTGGATATGTTTAGGCCTATATTCAAGAATTTGAGGAATTGAGAGCTCTTATAAAATAACATAATAAGACTCTCACTAATGAATATTTCCTGGAAAGTTTCATTGGGGGTCTTAAGGATGAGATCGGGAAACTAGTAGCTGTGCAACAACCTAAGACACTACTGGCTGCTATTCAACTAGTTTTGCAATATGAAGAGATAGTTCATTTACTCACTAGAGGGCAGAAAATTACATCTAAGTTTTCTTCTAGTCCAGTAATTGTTGGAGGCAAACCTGAGAGTGTTCCTTCTAAGCCAAAATTACTACCTATTAAGAGGCTTACTCCCAAAGAGATGAAGGCTAGAAGGGAGAAGAACCTCTGTTTCAATTGTGATGAGGTCTTCCACATCGGCCACAAGTGTAAGAAATTATACTTGATTCTAGCTGAAGATGAGACCACTGCTACAGTTGTTGAACCTTTGGAATTGGAAGAAGTTGGGGATTATCACAGTGAGCCTCAGATTTCCCTAAATGCTGTGGTTGGACAGTGTCATGCCGATACTATTAAACTCCTTGGGAAGTCAGCTAATCAGGAGCTCATAATCCTTTTGGATTCAGGTAGTACACATAGTTTTTTGGATCCTACAACTACTGCAAAGTTAGGCTGTGTGATTGAGTATACTAATCCCATGTTTGTTACTGTTGCTGGTGGTAATAGAGTGGAGTGTAACTCCAAATGTCCTCAGTTCGAGTGGGAAATGGGAGAATGCAGGTTCCTTACACCTGTGAGGCTACTGAAATTGGGAGGATGTGACATGATTATTGGAGTTGATCTGTTGAGTCAGTTTGGGCAGATTATGATGGATTTTAAGGAACACACAGTTCAGTTTAAAGTGAAAGGGAAGGAAGTTAAATTGCAGGGTATAGCACCCAAACTTAGGCTGAACCTATTTCAGCAGAGCAGATGGGAAAAGAAGTGAGCAAAAGAGGACAGGACATGGAAGCATATCTATGTTTGATTACTATTCCAGAAGATGCTACGGAGTCTCCTGCCAATCCGGAGATCATTTTTCTGTTGGAGGAGTATGCTCATGTTTTTTAGGAGCCAAAAGCTTTACCACCAGTAAGAGGGTTGGATCATAGAATTCCTATTAAACAAGGAGTTGAGCCTGTTAAACAACATCCATATAATTATCCTTTACTTCAAAGACAGGAGATAGAGAAATTAGTTAAAGAAATGCTACAATCTGGTGTGATTAGACCAAGCAGTAGCCCTTACTCTTCTCCTGTGTTATTGGTCAAGAAAAAGGATGGGACTTGGAGATTTTGTGTGGATTATAGGAAGCTTAATGCTACTACAATAAGGGATAGCTACCCTATTCCACTGGTGGATGATTTATTGGATGAGTTGAGTGGAGCACAAGTATTTTCTAAGGTGGATTTGAGGGCTGGATATCACCAGATTAGAGTGGCTGAGGAGGACATCCATAAGACAGCTTTTGTTACTGCCTCAGGCTTGTATGAATTTGTTGTTATGCCTTTCGGCCTCACTAATGCTCCAGCCACTTTTCAAGTTGTTATGAATCAGACTTTTTGTGCTTTCTTGAGAGATTTTGTACTAGTGTTCTTTGATGATATACTCATCTATAGCAAGAATATGGAGGATCATCTCCTACACTTAAAGGTTGTGTTTGATACTTTGACAAAAAATAGCCTACATGCTAAGAGATCTAAGTGCACTTTTGGGCAATCTGAGGTGTAATATTTAGGACATGTCATTACTGGACAAGGAGTGAGGGCTGATTCTGATAAGATTAAGGCCATGACTGAATGGCCTTAACCACAAACAGTAAAGGCATTGAAAGGTTTTCTTGGATTGACCGGCTATTATAGAAAGTTCATCAAAGGGTATGGAGTGATTGCTAAACCCCTTACTGATTTGACCAGAAAATGGAAGTTTAAGTGGGATATGGTGGCTGATCAAGCTTTCATGGCTCTTAAGAAGGCCATGGTTACTGCCCCTGTGCTCAAATTACCAGATTTTCAGAAACCTTTTGTGGTTGAGACGGATGCCTGTTATTATGGTTTGGGGGCAGTTCTGATGTAAGAGAATCATCCTTTAGCTTTTATCAGCAAGGCTTTGGGTGTTAAAAATTTAGGGTTGTCTATTTATGAAAAAGAGTTTTTGGCTATTATACTAGCAGTGGAAAAATGGAGATCATACCTTCTTTATGCTTCTTTTGTTATCAAAACAGATCAGAGAAGCCTCAAATATCTATTGGAGCAGAAAATTTCTACTCCATTACAGCATAAATATCTTACCAAGCTGTTGGGATTTGATTATAAGATAGAGTATAAAAAGGGGGTTGAAAACAAGGCAGCTGATGCCTTATCTAGAAAAGGGATAGAGGAGGGAGAGTGCAGTGCTATTACTACCCTCAGGCCAGCTTGGGTGGGAGAGATACAGAATAGTTATCAAGAGGATACTGAAATTCAAGGAATTATGGCTGAGTGCATTACAAGGCCTTATGATGTTTCTTTTTACTCTTATTGTGATGGTCTAATTAGATATAAAGGCAAATTGTTGGTTGGGAATGATCTTACGCTAAAATCTCAGATTATTGCTCACTTTCATGGTTCAAGTATTGGAGGACATTCTGGAATAGCATCAACTTACCAAATGCTTACTAATTATTTCTGGTGGCCAGGTGTAAGACAGCAAGTGCAGCAACATGTAGTCATGCCACATTTGCCAGATTAGTAAGCATGAGCATATCTCTAATCCAGGGTTACTGCAGCCTCTTCCAAATCCGGAACAAGCATGGAGTCAGATTTTCCATGGATTTTATTGAGCAACTTCCTCTCTCTTCCAAGAAGGACACTATTTGGGTGATTGTGGACAGATTGACCAAGTATAGCCATTTTATTGCTTTGTCTCATCCATTCTCAGCTTCACAGCTAACTTCTATTTTCTTGGATACTATTTACAAATTACATGGCATGCCTCAAGGAGTGGTGTCAGATAGAGACAAAGTTTTTACTAGCCAATTTTGGCAGCAATTATTTGGTTTAATAGGTGTGGAATTGCATCTAAGCACCGCCTACCATCCTCAGACTGATGGGCAGACAGAGAGAGTAAATCAGTGTCTGGAAACATATCTTAGATGCATGTGTAGCTCAAATCCTAAGCACTGGACTTCATGGTTACCTTTGGCAGAATTATGGTACAATACTTCTTACCATTCTTCATTGAACACTAGTCCTTTTAAAGCACTATATGGTTTTTTATTGGAAGGCCATACCAGCATACAACAATGGAGGGAGTGATTGAAACACTCAAGGATAAACAGCTAGCTCATCAACAAGTTAAAGAAGCCCTCAGAAAAGCTCAAGAGAGGATGAAACTTTATGCTGATAAAAGAAGAACTGATAGGGAATTTCAGATTGGAGACTGGGTTTATTTGAAGCTTAAGCCCTATAGACAGAGGTCTTTACATGGAAGTAAAGTTTGGAAGCTCAGCCTTAAGTATGCTGGCCCATTCCAGGTTATGGCAAGAGTTGGAGCAGCAGCCTATAAACTTCTTTTGCCCTCAACAGCTAAGGTACACCCTGTGTTTCATGTTTCTGTGCTGAAAAGGAAAGTGGGGCAAGTTACTGCAGTTGTGGATGTGTTACCTGAATTTGATGATGATGGAAAGGTTCTCCTTAAACCATTGAAGATACTAGCTAGAAGATTGGTTAAGAGGGGTAATTTTCTTGCTACTTAGCTTCTTATTCGGTGGTCTCATTTGCCAGACGAAGAAGCCACTTGGGAGTATTATGAAGATGTTGCAGCCAAATATCCAGATCTTTTGTCTTGAGGGCAAGACAAAAAAGGAAGGGAGGAGCAATGTTATACAAGCATTCTTTGAATTTCTGTTAAATTGGTTAGGAAAGAGTGTTTGCCTTATTGAGTCATTTCTTTTATTGTTTTAGTTGAACGGCGTCGTTTATGTTTGCTTGGGACGGTGTCGTTTTATTCTTTCTTTTTGATTGTATACGTGGGTTGTTATATCACCCATTGCATGCTCATTTTGAGAGGCAGAAAATAACAAACTCAGTTCTTACTCTTTCTTCCCCAAATTATCTCTCACTTCTCAAGTTTTGAATCTACTTTTGCAATTATCGATCCTGTTTGTAACAAATTATTTGTGTTGAGGTGGAGCTTAATCCTTAAAACCCGTTTTCTTGCCTATATTTACTTGTCAAACTTAGACTTATTTACCACTTCACTAGTTATCGGAAGCAGCGGCCGGGGCAGCAGCAGCGGTGAGTGCAGCGGCGGAGGGGGCAGAGGCGGCCGAGGCAGCAGCAGCAAGCAGCGACGGTGACTGCAGCGGCGGAGGGGACAGCGGCGGTCGGGGCAGCAGCAGCAAGCAGCGACGGTGACTGCAGCGGCGGAGGGGGCAACAACAGCGTGGGTGAGCTATAGAGGCAGGGATGAGAGAAGGCTAGAAAGTAAACATAGACGGGGCAGCAGCGCGAGGGGAGCGGCGGCCGAGGCAGCAGCGACGACGATAACGGCAGTGACGACAGGGGTGGTTTGGGTGAGGAGAAACATATCTAGGGTTTTCATTTTTGAGGAGATATCTAGGGTTTTCAATTGGGGATTTGAATTTGGTGATATAGTTTCCACACTAAGTCTTTTATTTTACATGTATATACATATATTAGTATTATAATAAAAATATATCAAGGTAATTTACTCCAACACTACTATAAGGTAAAGACAATGCTATAAAGTTATTGTTATCTTAGGGATCAATGACTACGTCTCAACGACAACCTCATATCATAATCGTTGTCTTAGGGATCAACGACTACGTATATACGACAACCTCATATCATAAGCGGTCTTAGGGTTCATTTTTTACCTAAGACTACACCTCTACGACAAGCTCAATTCACCACCGTTGTCTTAGGGCCCGATTTTATCCTACGACTATGCCTCTACGACAACGCTAAGAAAAAACCGTTGTCTATGAGAGAATTTTTACACTCTACGACAACGGTTTTATCTACAACAACGCCAATTGAGGCTACGACAACGGTTTTTTGACAAAACCGTTGTTTTAGGGGTGTAGTGTATGAGAGAAATTCTTGTAGTGTAACCCAATCAAAAATCATAAATCACCAGAATAATAAGCCTCAGAATAATAAGCCTCAGAATCAATCACAGAAATCAAGTTGGACAGACTCCAGTAGTCATCATAGAATCAGGATAACCCAACCATCCCTCATAAATCACAAGAATAATAAGCTTCAGAATTAATCACATAAATCAAGTTGGACAGACTCCAGTAGTCATCAAGCACAAGAATCATCACAAAATATAACAGAATCATCACAAGATAATCACAAGGCAATAAAATCAGCATTATTTCATCATCAGCCTCAGAATCATAACAGAACCAGGCAGGGCAGTATTGGTAGCAACATAATCAACCTCAAAAATCAACATATGCTTCATCATCAGCCTCAAAATATAAACTCAACATCATAAATCACAGAAATCATGCTTTTCCATCATCATAACACATGATAAGCCTCAGAATCATCACAATATAGAACAGAATCATCACAATAACATCATTGGCCTAAAAAATCAACATTATTTCATCATCAGCCTCAGAATATATACTTAACATCATAAATCATAGAAATCATGTTTTTCCATCATCATAACACATCATAAGCCTCAGAAATCAGCAGGAAACAGAAATTAGGGTTTTACAGAATCATGATCAAGTTAGGGCTTTCATAGAATCAATACATAATCTCATTCAAAGCCACATAAATTAGGCATGCAATGTTCATAAGACACAGAAAAATAACCTTTCGAACTGAGGGAACCCAGATCGCCAAGCATTTTAGGATCCAACTGCTTCGATCTGAAGGGGGGTCCCTCAATCCTAAAAGGGAGAGCATCCCCATCCTCTGTGAACTCACTTTCCTCGACAAATGATTCCTCCGAATCTGGAATGAAACCCTCCTGAGCCTCAGAATCAGAGAACTCCATCCTTTTCAATGGAGGCTTAAGACAAAACCCGATGAGGGTTCCAGAGAGAAACAACGGGTTTGGGGACAAGGGTCGATTAGGCTTCGAGGAAAGGGTTAACAGAGCGAATGGGGCTAGGGTTCCGGATGGGCGAGGGTTTCAAATGGGCTAAGGTTCTAGATGGGTGAGGGTTCCAGATGGGCTAGGATTCCAGATCGACGAGGGTTCCAGATAGGCTAGGGTTCCAGATCGGCGAGGGTTCCAAATCGGCGAGGATTTCAGAACTTTACAAACACCGATCGATTAGGGTTTAGCCTTTTCCATCATTAGAGAGAAAGAGAGAGCAAGAGTTTAGATCAAAAAGGGAGAGGGTTTGGTCTCGAAAGGGAGAAGCTTCGAGATCAGATATTCATCGGAGAAGAACGACGATCGATTAGGTTTCAAGGAGAGAGAGTGTTGGATGAGCATTCTAGATCACACAAGTAGGAGTGGGAGGGTCGATTAGGTTTGGGGGTATTGGGTGGGGCAGATTAAGCTGGTGTAATTAGGGTTAGGAAAGATTAATGAATCTTAATCTAATTTAATTAGGGGTCCAACTATTCACAACCCATGTATTACTGAACACACCCCATGATTTTTAAAATAAATAGAAATAATTATTAAAAGACCAAACTACCCTTACAAATTAATAAAAAGGAAATTACAAAAGGTGGGATAAATCCTTTCCCCTCCGTGCATTCCTTTTTTTTTATACAACTTTTCACAGATATCCAAAATTCTACTGTCTTCCAAAAATTCCTCAAATATCCAATTTTCTTTTTTTTTCAATCTATATTATTTTTAGATCTGAATTCATAATAAATCAATATCAGGTCCAACATGCTTCCGTAAAATTAATAAATCTCTTAAAATTCATACCTTTATTTGACCGTAACAGCCCTGGGTGAGATGACTCGCAATACCACCAGCTGGAAAATCACTGCCCCCAGACCGTTTTACGAACAGTTCCTTACTGTTCAACTTCAACCAACTGGGAAGATGGTCTTCAAGTTATCCAGCTCCTTCAGCAACTGCCCAGCACAACCTTAGTTCGTTTCCTACACCAGATGTATAAGGTGATCCTTTCAAGGGATATATAGATAAAACGGAAAACACGTTGAAGCAAAAACCTTCTTTTATTAAGAACTTGAAAAATATTTATTACATAAGTAATTCTCATTTTGGGAGGAGAATACTATTTTAGCCTCTCATAGAAAAGGCTTGCACTCGAAACACATAAACTTTAAAACACTCAAGCTATACAAATTTTCCCACTCTATATTTTATTCTAAGAAAACTAAGAAGAATGTTCGATGTCTTCAGCTTCCTTCTTTATTTATAGGTAATAATCCGGAATTGAAGTGCGGATTTCAAATCTTGTTTAGCTAGCTGTTTCTTTTCCCTAGTGGATCAACCACTAAGTTAGTGCTTTGCCAGCTTTTCCTCGTGACTCATCCCATGTGATTGTTGTCGGGGAATCTCTTTTTTCTTCCCGTGACTCTATCCCATGTGATGTTTGTTTGGCATGACTCAGCCCATATTACCTTTGTCGGGGAATCTTTTAAAAAATTGGCTTTCGTGGTCCCCGTGGATAACTTTTCTTTTGGGCAGGTCCTTTGTCCTTGTCCACCCCACGCTCTCGTCGGTTGGGTTTGGGTCGGAATCCTTTCCCAAACTCGAGTTCTTTCTGTTCTGGGCATGCTTGGTAGATTCGATCTGTCCATCGACTTACATGCACCATGTTACAGAATTTCCAGTAGGTTTCTTTTCTAACCGGAATCTTATTTTTCCAGAGGATTCTTCTTTTTGTTTTGAAAAGATCCTCTGCAAATCTTGTGGTCATTCCCATCATTGAATTCAGGAGGAAAGATCTACCCGTTAAATTATGAAAGAACTTGAAGGGATACTTGACTTTCTCCATCTCGCTCAAACAAACCCAAAGTCCCCATGCTCTTCGAGTAGAAGCTTCATCTTCTAAAAATGCTCCTACCAAAATGGGAGTCTCCTCCGGAGAAGCCGCCTTGATAGTTTTCAGGGTATTCCCATCTGGTCTCCTAAGCTTAATAAAATGAAAGGCTTCATGGAAACCTTTCTTTGCTGGTTCTGGAGCTGCACTGATAAAATACAGTTCCAGAATGTCGCCTCTGGCCAAATGTGGATTATTAGCCCAAGTCTTGTGAACTGATTCCCCAATCCATTTTGGTAATTTCAAGATTTCGGGGAATCCTAGTTTCATCCAAACTCTTGGGTATTTCCCAGAGATATCAACGATTGTTCTCTCTGGATTGATACCATTTCTCGTAGCAGAACTTCTCCTATTGCTTCTGGTATACCTGTATAGGAGAACTTTTAATCTCGTCAATTTGGACCTTAGTTTTGCCAATTTCTGGCCTAAGATCCAACTCTTCGTCTTTTACCCAGAGGTGCTGGGTTTACTTGAAAACTCGGGTTGTGACACCGGAGCTTCAACCTTTGCTAAAGTTTGTACATCCTCAAGGAATGCATCATCTGCAACACTTGTAGTTATGGTATTTGAATCCATAACTTCCGGGTTAGAGACTCGTTCTCTTATTTCTCTCTTTTGCACCGTTGGAGATGTTGCCTGGAGAAGAGGCCCTTGTAGCGCAGAGAACAATTGTTCTTGCGCGTATTGGCATGCTCGTATTAGTCCAGAGACGGATCTCTGATCAACTTGTTGAAGTTGTCCAGCGACTTCTACATTGATACATAGAGTACCAAATCCTCGTTCTAGGCTCTCCAGGTTTTCCCTGAGATGTCTAACTCGTGTGAGGACCTCGTCAGCAACGCGTCATTCCATCTCGCGTCAAAAAATTTGCAAGAATATTGTCATGAGATTTTATAATGACAATATCATAATCATAATATTGACATTTAGTTTGCCATCTAAGTAGTCTAGCCTTTTCTGGTTTTGATTCTATTTTATTTTTCAGAAAAGCTTTGAAACTCGAGTTATCAATTTTTAAGATGAACTTTTTAGCCAGTAGGAATAAAGGTCATTTTTTAAAAGCCTTTCTGACTGCAAAGAACTCCTTCTCGTTGATATGCCACTGATTTGCTTCACTATCTGAAAATAAACCGCTGCAATATCTGCATGACATTTCTCCATTTGGTGTGGCTTTATAAGAATTGCTGCCTACCAATAATCACTAGCGTCTGTAGAAAGAACCAGTTTGTCCTCGTCTTGAGGT
Source organism: Scutellaria baicalensis (assembly GCA_005771605.1). NCBI lineage: Eukaryota > Viridiplantae > Streptophyta > Magnoliopsida > Lamiales > Lamiaceae > Scutellaria > Scutellaria baicalensis. The sequence continues at coordinate 47,156,465 of CM016721.1, forward strand.
ATAGCAAGTTTCGGGAGCTTTTGGCAAACTTCCTTAAGTTGTTTTATCCCCTCTTAGTGTTCATCTTCCCATTTGAATATTGCATCTTTTTTTAGTAATGGACTAAACACCTTCATGTAATGTGTCAAATTGTTTATAAACATTCCAGCGAAATTAACAACTCCAAGAAAACTCTGAAGTTGTTTCTTATCCTTGAGGGTATCTGGAAATCCTTGTATCTTCTCGACAATGTGGTTCTGCAGGATGATTCCAGATTTATCGATTTCAATTCCAAGGAATTCGATTTGTCTTGTAGCGATTACTGTCTTCTTTTCTGAAAGCACTAATCCTTCCTTATGGCAAACATCTGAAAATATCTCCAAATGTTTGAGATGAACCTTCATGTTCTTTGATGGGATGAGAATATCATCAATGTAAACGAACATGAAACTGAAATAATCTTTGAAAAGATTATCCATCTTCATTTGATATATCTGAGGTGCATTTGCCAATCCCATGGGTATCACGTTCCAGATATAATGTCCTTGTGGTGTGGAGAAAGTTGTAAACTTCTTACTTTCTTCCTCCATATTAATCTGGTAGAATCCAGACTTACAATCGAACTTTGAGAATACCTTGACACCTTTGATACAGTTAACCAAATGTTCTCTACTCGGGATGTAATATCCATCGAACTCCAAAATGTTATTAATCCCTTTTTAATTAATAACAAGTCTAGGCTTTCCTCTTTTGATCTCTCCATGATTCCTTACGAGGAATCCTGGACTGCTGTATGGAAAGACTCCTGGTGAAATCAACTTAAGGTCAAGATGTTCCTTAAATATCTTCTGCATATCCTCATGATCCTCTCGGTTCATAAGCATTGGCTTGTATCTTACGAACTCGTGTTCCTTTCTGGGTTTAACCTTTAAGGATGCTTTGAGCTCGTTCTTGTCCTACCATACCAAAGGATTTTCAATGTAATTCCTTTGGATCTTCTTCTTGACATCTTCGAGTGATATTTGTTCTTCAATGGTAACCTCACTCGGTGTGTTCTCCAATAGGCTTTTCATTAATTCTGCAATTGTCTGTGGAGGTACTCGTTCTTCTCCTTGTATCGTGAATGAATACAAGTTATTATCTCATCTCTTGGTATCTTTCTGCTTCGAACCATATATCCGATAGGATAATAATGCATCACCAAATCTCCGTTTATCCACCATTTTTGGATATCGAAATTTGGCTTCATCACCACGCTTGCTGTGAAAAATAATAGGCATTTTTCTGTAGAATGCCTCTCGCAGTCTTTGGACAATAATCGTATGATCACATAAGGTTTTGAAAATAAGCCTTCTTGTCTCATTTTTCTATGTAAATCGCTTGAATGTTTGTACGAAATTGTTTCCTAACAACACATCTGCCCTTGTATTATTGATGTAAATTGGTGGCGTTTTTACTTTGTACCATGGGGTACCACCTGCACCTCCGATCATGATTTCTGCATGTTTGATTCCTCGATTAAGAATAAGAATCCTTTTAGAGAAATCTCTTTCTGCGATAGCTGGTAGATCTTCTCCAATTTCTTTAGGAAAAACCTCCTACTTTGCAGTACATATTCTGGCACCTGAGTCGACATAGGCGGTAAAATATTCGGCCTTGTATTCATCATATGAAATTCCAATAGAAATGTATATGGAGAATGGGCTAGTAGTCATCTGATTTTGTATCTTTTGTCCACCACTATGAACTCTATTCCCTCTTGTAATCTTTCCCAAGGTTTATGATCCTCAAGAAACTCGATCCCAAGTATTAACTGATCTGGGATTCTTCCTGCAATCCCCATGATAGTCAGCTCAATTTCACCCATCCTTAGGCTTCCTTAAAATATTCCGACTATCGGTTGTTGGAGACAATATAAGACATTACAAGGGAAGATATTATCTCGTTGAGTAATGTCGAATACCATTTCAAATCCTCTCTATCCTTCTGGGCATTTCAGCTCTCCTTGAGTTTTGAAAACATCGGGGATTCGTTGTGCTGTACTCGGTCTTTTTTCTTCCCAACGGCTGCTACTCATTATTCTATATGTTGGTCCCAAGTGGTAGTAGACTTAGAAGGGGGGTGAATAATCCTACTCATATTTCAAACTTTTCTTTTTTTAAGGAGGCTTTGGTCGGGAGTCAGTAACCTTTCGGGAGGTTACTGATCAGAGTTATGTTGCGGAAGCTTCATCTCCTGTGAAGACCAGATATGCAGGACATGCATCTAACATAAGATGTGCATATAGAAAGTAAGCATATAGAAACGCATGGATATACAGAGGTTCGAAGGTGGAGTAATCCTTCTACATCCTCTCTGCATCTTCTCAAGAGGGAACATTTATTAAGCTAGTTGATTTACATAGATCTATCTATTACAACCCTCACTTAACAAGTAAGTAGCAAGCTTACATTGATGCTTGCCTACTTTCCTAACTGATCCACACAGGATCCTACCCAACCCACCCAGGGTCCTTACTTTCTTCTTCAGAAAGTGGACAGCTCAGCAGGACTCTATTCCTCGCACTAAGCACTCAAAGACAGTCCTTAAAAAGGGTTTGTCTTCTTCTTCTTCAACAGGGTGTAGCAAGCTTAGGCTTCTTTTGCAGGTTGAACTGCTGTAGCTTGTTGCCTGGACTGTGTGACTGAGTGTGCGTTTCTGGTGTGTGGGGTGTTTGAGCTTCTTTTTTCTCTCTTCTTATTTTCTCCCACTTTTGACCTCTTTTTCTTCTATGAGGCCTTCACCCTCTTTTCTGAGCTCTCTTCTTGCGCTCTCTTCTGTTTGTGCACTCTTTTTTTCCCACACTCTTTTCAGTCTTCAGTCTGCTTCTATTTATAGATTAGGAAATCTGCCCGTTGAAGGTAGGTAGAGTTCCTAATCTATAACTGCGCCGCACTTCTTCTGACACACACAAGCTTTTCGCTTTCCACGTGTCTTCTTCTGATTGGCTCCTCTTCTCTTCTTTCTACCGGTAACTTTTGACTTTCTCCCATGCCTGCTTTGTAGCTTCCTCCTCGCGCTCACTCTGGAGTATCCTTCTCTAACTTGCTCCGTCAGGTGGCTTGAGGCTTCTGTAGCATGCTGCTCTGCAGTATGCTTCGGCATGGTCTCTCAGGAAGCTTCCTGTCTGGTAGCTTGCTGCTTTGCAATTTGCTTCGGTAAGGTCTCTTCCAGTAGCTTCTTGCAGTCATCAGTATCCTTTTAGTTCACCCGATTTCTTTCACCATTCTCTTCAGTATCCTTCCTTTGACACTTTCTCTGATCTATCTTTCTTCTGCAGTAACCTTTCGAGCTAGGTTATGCGTATAAAGTTAGGGTTACTTTATTTAAGGTTTTGTCTCATCAAAATATACTTAAATATTTACAACACTATCTTGTTGGAAAGACATCCTCCTTGGCTCAATTCTGAGACTGACTCCTGTTGAAGATGGGTCGATCTTGGATTCTCATATCGATCTCCTTTATAGTTGGAGATTCAATGAGTTCCGGTAGAACTACCCTAGCGAAATGCTCAAAGATTCTTGGAACTTCAATAAACTCATTTCTCAAGAATACATCTGAATGATGTGTATTCGAGAGATCATAAGAAATCTTGTAGGTTATCGAGTAAGGTCTATTCCCTTCTTTCATCAAATCATCTCTTTTGAAATCTTGATGAAGGGTTAAGACTCTGTTGAAGTCTCGATCTCCCAGATTGTATGCAATTCTAGGATAGACATTAAATGTGAATTTTCCTGCATACAAATTTCCTGTAACTGCTCCAAGGCATGAATCCTTGAGATTTGAGATTCGCTTGTCAAAAATTACAAGATCGAGTGGCGAATCAATTCCTTCTTTGAATGTTACTTTAATAATAACTCGTATGGCTCCGATATGAATCCATGAGAGTGTATTTGCAACACTTCTCTTGACTCTGCTTTTGATCTCCTGAACTTCTCGGTAAAGAACCAATTGCATCTCGATTAGTTACCAGTGAATTCCATTGGGATGACAAAATTCTCCAATAGTTACTCTGTGGATAATTTGGTGTTTTCTATTACCAAATTCAATCTTATCCAATGTCTTCTCCATAGCTCCAATGGTAAAACCATCGTATATTTGGAGCTTTGGATCTTCTTTCATACCTCATTAGAGTCTTATGGGACACCGTAGTATGGGAGAGGAATCCTGACATATCCTCTCTCACCGTTGATTGAAGAATTTCTTCTTCACTCTGATTCTGAACTGGATTCACTTCTATCATCAGAATAGATCTCTTCTTTGTAGATGCTTTCATCTGAGGGTAAATCCTCAAATTGATACACATGTATAAGATCTTGACAATAGACAACTTCCTCAAGTTCAGGTGTTATCTCGAACTGCCTAATTTCTCGTTTTTTATTTTCCGGAAAATCTGTTGAGATATGTCCTCTTGCTCCGCACGTCCAACAATTACAGTCTTTAAAACTTTCATTAGCTCTGGTGTGACCCCGTCTGAAAGTTTTCCTTCCAATGGTCCTGCTGGAACTCCTTGATTTGAGCCTGATGAAGAGACTCCACTCTTACTTGGTGTTGGTCGTTGCCCCGATTTGTAACTCCGGGTCTTTTATATTGACCACACTCTTCTAGGTCTCCATGAAGACCAACGACTGCTTCTCTTGTTATTGCTTCCACGATGGTATGGATGACTCCTTTATTTATTCCTTTTATGCCTCCGTGGTTGACCTCCAATGACTGTTGGGTTGTCATTATCTTCGCAACATAAGGGAACCATTTTATTGATTCCTCGCAGTCTCTTGTAATTCTTGTAAAGTGCTATTTGATGACACCATTCAAATAATTTGGCCTTTAAGAAGGACATCCTTCTGGCCACTGTATCTAAGTCATCTGCACTCTTGTATTCCTTGATCAACATTTCTCTCCTGGGACTTGATATCTTTACAAAGAATAGTTGCGAAACCTCTTTGTCTTCCACCTTGGACTTCCATCGGTATTCGGTGAAAAACTTGATATATTCGTCAATATGACAAATATCATGCAACTCGAGGCTGTAGAGGGCTTGTTTGAATAATTTTTGTCATATTATCGACAATTCCTTTTAATGACTCACTAGTTGTAACGTTGTTTTTCATTTCTGGTGTCGTCATGTCCCATACGATCTTTACAGATCCTTCAAGACTCATCTCAAGGAGTAAGATGAATCCTTCATTTGTAAGATCGAGGGTTCCTGCTGCAATCCTCATAGCCGATGCCCAATCATCGATAAGGACTTCACGGTTCTTGAAAGCTGGGATATCCAGATTTAGCATCAACCCATATGGATTATCGGGTCGAGCTGAGACTTTCCATAAGGCGTATTGTAAAGATTCGGAATGTGGTCGAGTTCCTGTGACAATAGGATCTCCTCTTGTGGTAAAATCTCTCACGTGCGGCATTGGTTCGTCCATATGATGTGATCCTGAACTTTCTGCTACGTTGGGATCAACTGGTGGTCTTTGATATTGATCACGAGTAACCAAAACGGATCCATATCCAGCATTCATCTATAGATCCACAATTCCTAATCCCGCGAAGGATTCGGCAAGGTCATGTAGATCCTCCAGATTTATCTTCTCCAAACCCATCACTTGTTTATGACGGATTTTCATTTGATGATGACAATAAGTTTTTCATCATCAATCATGCTTCGTACAACTTCAGTTGGTTTCCCATCTTGGTGTAAATAGGGAATTGTCCCGAAATCTACGTCTCCTTCCTCCGGATGAACTTGGTCTATTCTCCAAATTCTTGACTCGTTTTTGAATATCATAAATGATTTCAAGAGTTATTTCTGATTTTTTTTCATCATTTCCATTTGGTTTTGGATCTGATGAACTTGTGTTGGTAGGTGATTATGGCGGTTGCCATAACTCTGCACCGTTTTCTGGATTTCTCTAAGATCTTCGAAAATCTGAGAGGTATCTGGAAGTATCTCCTTCCACTCGGGCACTCCATCGATCAGGCATTATGGTTTTGATGGGCTACTTCCTAGTGATTCATTAGATCAACATATAACATTTGGTTTACCCAAAGAAAACTCATGTAATATGTTGTTCGTCTATCGCACTGCCTCAAGGTCTCCTCGTCCGTACATGCGAGTTCTTTTTCAGCATATTGGTCATTCCAATATGCCACCTTGTCTTGATGCTCTTGAGCATACATCGTCAAAATTTGGCGATATCTCCTATAGGGTATACATCTTGGACACTCGTCCAGATCCATAATTTCTCGAATAATTCTCCTCACCAATTGGTTAATTACATAATATAATAAATATAAATTCAAGTTCTTAATAAACCTAGACTTTGATACCATTTTAAGCTTCAGATCTTGAAATTATATAGATTAGATAAATATTGGTATTAAATTGAAAATTTTTAAGACTTTATTTGGAAATAGTAAAAAGATATTGGAAGTAGCAAAAAGTGGTGGATCCTTAGTAAAAGTGAGGGGTGTAAATAGCCTCCCTAAAATTTTATTATTTTCTTAGTAAGTATTTTTGTCTTTTACTTTTTTCTCTTATATTTAATTTAAAATAATGGGATATGTTTAGTAGTTCTTGGGGCGTAAATAGTTGGACCCTTTAATTAGGGTTTTAATTAAGAATCATTAATGACATTTTTGTAATTCTATTGAAATTTAGGGGTATTTTCGTAAAATTTTCTTTGTCATTTATGAGCTGGCAAATTGGACTGGGATAAACGAAAATGACAAGTAGGCAAATTCGACTGGGACGGAGGGAGTACAATTTTTTTCTTTTTTGCGCTTCATTTTTGAATTTTGGCACCTACAACTACGTTATGTTAGACCTATATTTACGTTATGTTAGACTTACCTTTATATTATAGAGCAAATGTGCCAAATTACACGATTATTTTTAAGGAATTGACTTTTCTAACATTGGATATAACAAAAAGTATTTTTTTACCATAAAATATAAGAAAGTTACCTTTTCTACACTATTTTGACTCGGTCATGGAGAAATCATTGAGTAATGATGGCTTGATGATATATTCAATTTTATTTATACTTATTCTATTTAACAATTGTTTTATCCAACAATAATTTATATAATTAGTAATTTATATAATTTATAATGGTTCGATTAATTAGTACGAGAACCACTATAATATGTTAATCGAAGCACAATAATTTATACTTAATTTAATAGAATTACTGAATATAATTTAGGTGGTTCGAGTGGTTCGATCACTAGTATAAAAAACCCTTTTTTTTCCAAAGTGATCGAACCACTATGTCAAATTCATAGTGGTTCGATTACTAGTGTAAAAAACCATTTTTTTCCAAAGTGATCGAACCACTATGTCAAATTCATAGTGGTTCGATCACTAGTGTAAAAAACCATTTTTTTCCAAAGTGATCGAACCACTATGTCAAATTCATAGTTGTTCGATCACTAGTGTGAAAAACCAATTTTTTCCAAAGTGATCGAACCACTATGTCAAATTCATAGTGGTTCGATCACTAGTGTGAAAAACCAATTTTTTCCAAAGTGATCATACCACTATGTCAAATTCATAGTGGTTCGATCACTATTGTGAAAAACCAATTTTTTCCAAAGTGATCGAACCACTATGTCAAATTCATAGTGGTTCGATCACTAGTGTGAAAAACCAATTTTTTCCAAAGTGATCGAACCACTATGTCAAATTCATAGTGGTTCGATCACTATTGTGAAAAACCAATCTTTTCCAAAGTGATCGAACCACTATGTCAAATACATTGTGGTTCGAATAATAGTGTTTTAAACTAATTTTTGAGGTTACTGACATATAAATTGGCTCGTGTATAAAAGTATAGTCCACTCACAGTTTAATCTTGTTTTTTAGTAATTAACAGTATTTTTCACTTTAATTTCCACGTTTCACAGTAAATGTTCAGATGTTTGTTGTCACAGTTTATTTCACTTTAATTTTCAATCCATAGTCAAGATGTTCACGTGTTGGAATTAATGTTGATTTGAACATTCATTCACGGATTGCTCAATTCTCATCTATTTAAGTGAGAATGAGTTTCCAACACTCATAGCACAAAATCGTGAGTTATACTAGGGGTGAAGAATTTGAAGAATTATCAAGTAACTTATCTCTCTTTTGTTTTTTACATCATTTGTTTTATCTAGTAGTTATATCGAATGTTTTAAATATTCTAATTCCATTCAATTTTCAGATCGTATTATCGAAAATGTCTTATTCGGTGGTCGACAGATCAATCTCCGCTACGTTGAAGGACCACTTTAAGCATCGAGGCATGGACAGGGGCGTATCCAACCGGCACCCGACGAAGGTGGACGTGAATGGGATCGCCTCAAGTGCCCATATCTGTTATTTTTTACAGGACGTAATTTATATGTTATTGAAAAAATTGAAAAATTTATGTAATGTAGATGAAATGAACATTATCAAATTTATCAGTAGGGCTGTCGAGAATCCATAGAAGTGGTAGGGTCGTGGGAACCTTGTCACTGTATTTTAAAAGGTTCAGATATGAAAACTTGCCCCATGGGAAATTCTCCCACTGCTCATCATCCTCGACAAGAACCCACACCCATGGTTCCACGACAGACTTTCCCGCATCCACACCCATAAGTATGCACTGCAGTATCAAGATCTTCGCAATCCTGATACTGTCCTGTCCAGAATGTCTCCACTCCCCGTTGGAGAATCTATCTAGTAACTCGTTGACCTTCACTCTTGACGAATTACCGTGAACTCTGTAATAGAGTGAGTCCTCGTCTGGCTGATGGACTGCCGAAGGATTAAAATCGGAAGTGCCGAAACGCAACCCAGTAACCAGTGTGAACTCCCTCTTCGAGAACCGGCAAAGGCGACGGTCTCGGCCAACATGGAACCATCGCTCATCAGCTGGAACTGCTCCACCATGCACCTGGCGTGTCATAAGGGCATGTAGAAACTGCTTGCTGATCGTCCTTTCGGTGTCCCACAGCAGGAAGTGTCCAAAACACGTCCCAAGAAACTCCTGCTCACACTCCGGTCCTATGCTACGCAATTCTACCCTGATATCATCAATGATACTCAGACGAACATAGCCGACTACGTAGGCTATAGTACCCTGTAAAGCCTCGCATACCCATACCGGCTCGTACTATATATTATTAAAATTCAATCAGTATACATTAAAGTAAATTAAAATATATACAGTTATTTAATAACTACCATTGCACAAAAATATATATATGTGGCAACCTAAAATGTGAAATTTTGCCACAAATCATAACACATTTGAATATTTAAATACTACCCTAAAATTCAGTTTAAAATCATGTAATTTCTTGACCCTCATTTTTTCCCTAATAATCGAACCACTATCAATAATCGAACCACTATCAATATATCAATAAGTGTTATTCAAGCTATTTCAAAGGTATATACGACAATTGTAATAAAAGGTTTACACTATTAATCGAACTATTAATTGAACTCAATCCCCTATAAAATAATCCTACAAAATTGGGTTCAACACGATAGTTAAAAATTAATAGTACAAAATTGGCCTTGTTTAACTGTTCAATTTTTATAAATTGGTTTAATCTCACTATTTTGTAGGATTTATTAAAGCTAATTGGTTTCAATTAATAGTTCGATTAAACCCAGTGTATTAAATTTGGTGTGTATTCGAGAAATGGTTCGATACAAACTATGTCATTAAATTAGTAGTTCGATTAAACAACGAAACCACTATATATTAAATTGTATTAAACTAGGATTAAAGGCTGTATATATTTTTTTACATTATTTAGCAATATACAAGCAATTTTCAACATTCAACAATTCAAACACCCAAACTTTTGCAATAATAATTGGCAATTTTCAACAATTCAAACAATAGTGCAAAAAATTGAAAACAATTGAACAATTCAACAATAATCGGCAAACACCCGGATGTATTCAAAAAAGCCGAAGCAATCAACAATAGTGCAAATTGGGAAAATAATTCAAAGCAAAAAAACAATAAAGCCTAATTGCAATCATTAGTCAACAAATTAAACAATTCAAAGCTATAAATCCCCAAGTGGTTCGAACCATACTTCAACAATTCAAAGCTATGGGTTAAATACCTCATCACCCATTGCACAATCCCTTCAAGAAATTTTTCAATCTTCTTGCCAAATTTTCAATCACCAAAACTTGTTAAAAGCCAATGCTTTTTTTGTACACAATTCACCCTAAAGACATGTTCGAATTTTATTAAAACGAAAGACTTGAAAATAATTTCAACATTTAATCGTATTAATCGAAAGACATGTACAAAAAAAAACTTACCAATCGACTTCAAGGTTTGAAAGAGAGAAGAAGAAAGAAGATTTTTGAGAAGAAATTTGAGGAAGGAGGCGCCCAAAGAGCAAGATTCTTTGTCAAATAGTGCTAGGGTTTACATTTGGTTTGGGGTCAAAATGTAATAAAATTTCTTTTTTCATGGGGTCAAACTGAAAATAAAAAAAAAATATTGGCATAGTGGTTCGATCACTTTGGAAAAAAATGGTTTTTTACACTAGTGATCGAACCACTATGAATTTGACATAGTGGTTTCGATCACTTTGGAAAAAATTGGTTTTTTTCATTGGTGATCGAACCACTATGAATTTGACATAGTGGTTCGATCACTTTGGAAAATATTGGTTTTTTACACTGGTGATCGAACCACTATGAATTTGACATAGTGGTTCGATCACTTTGGAAAATATTAGTTTCGAACCACTATGAATTTGACATAGTGGTTCAATCACTTTGGAAAAAATTGGTTTTTTACACTGGTGATCGAACCACTATGAATTTGACATAGTGGTTCGATCACTTTGGAAAAAATTGGTTTTTTACACTGGTGATCGAACCTTGTCAATGAATTTGACATAGTGGTTCGATCACTTTGGAAAAATTTGGTTTTTACATTATTAATTGAACCACTCGAACCACCTAAATTATATTCAGTAATTCTATTAAATTAAGTATAAATTATTGTGCTTCGATTAACATATTATAGTGGTTCTCATACTAATTCATCGAACCATAATTTATAAATTATATAAATTACTAATTAGAGTTGTTGGATAAAACAATTGTTAAATAAGTATAAATAAAATTGAATATATCATCAAGCCATCATTACTTAATGATTTCTCCATGATCGAGTCAAAATAATGTAGAAAAGGTAATTTTCTTATATTTTGTGGTAAACAAATACTTTTGTTATATTCAATGTTAGAAAAGTCAATTGCTTAAAAAAATTTGTGTAATTTCGGCTGAGCTCTCTTATATTATATAAAACCTACCATTCTGCCCAAATTTCATACTTTAAAATTTAAAAAAAAAAAATCATAGATTTGACTCATGTACAATTACGTTGTATTAAACATACCTTTATGTATAGTTAGACCTACATAATGTAGGTCTAACTATACATAAATGTAGGTCTATTTGAGCGAATTTGGGTGAGTTACGTGAGTATCAGGCAAGTGGGGGAGCATGAAACGCACGTGGTAGCGTCTTTTTGGGCATTTTGATCAGGTCAACCCTAGTGTATGGATCTAGATTTGTGCACCCAACTCATATAAATTCTTGTATTTCAAAAATTAACTATTAAAATGAGCCATTTAAATGAAATAATTAGAATAATGAATGTGGGAATATGAAATCCATACACCTCACCTTCGACTTTATTACTTAAAATGCAAATGCAAATACAAATATAGCTTTTTAGTGGACTTGTAAAACACACATGCTCTCAAACTTGACATGGGTCATGGACATGACTCTTATTCCTTGGTTCTTGACAATTGGACTTGGACAGACCGAGCTTGAGTCCCGCTTATCGACTCGAAAACGAGCTTGAATGGTTTGCGTCCTAGCCGAATGGTTCAAACCTAAGTGAGTCACATAGTCATGCATTGCATTCTTCACACTGCAAACTAATAAATTCCCTGCAGAAATCGTTCTCCATCTTGCATCAAACACTAGTTCAACCTTCATCTTCCTATAGTTCCAAGGAGCTTGAAAGTTTGTAACGCTAACACGTGCAATACATTTATGAGAAGAACTAAAACTCTGTATTCGAATAGAAGTTTATAAATGGTGTTTTTCTTTTCTGTTTTCGTTTGTTTGACATTACAATCAAGGATTGCATGTATATGCCACATCTTCAAGAATGAAAATGAGAAGCAATAGCTCCAACCATAGCTCGATTTATAAGCTCGAATATAACATAATTCTCGAGTTACACAAATACACTAGAACAAGAGGATGTATATACAAGAATGACAAGCAACGAACCTTACTCTAAGCAGCTTGCATATGGAGACTCGAGTCAGAGAGTGATCCAACATCGCGCCCCTCTTCCATTGATACATCGTCTAACCTTCTGACCGGGACCCTGTTTAGGTTTAGGCTCCGTACTAACTGAGCGAATGCAGAGAAATGCTCGTGAGAAAAGAAATGAGGTCCAATTCTTTGGTACGTAAACGAGCCCACCACTGAGTTTGTATCAAGCAAGTTCTTCTTGATCTGATCAAAGCCACCTGAGGCTAATGAGTTCTGGCCAAACACCTCGACTCCATGCTTTCTGCAAGAAGACATCATCTGATGTAACGATTCTGAGCTTGATCCTGATAGGTCCAGCCCAGGTAGGACCATTTTGCAAGAATTTCTTGAGAACATTTCAGCAATGGGCTCGTAACCATCTCTATTAGCCGTGTTGTAGAACCCTGCGGTTAACTCAGCCGAGTGGGACCGGGTCTGGTACCACGTGTGCTTTAAAGGGACCTTGCCAGACACCTTAACACGTGTGTTCTTGAAGGTTGAAGTGGCGAGGGAAAGCATACGGTCGCCATGTGATATTAGGTGATTTGAATACCAAGAAAGGAAAAAATCGCCATACGGAGAATTGTCGTGGCTTGGGGCATCATGAGGGCCACCTAGTCCCCACAGAGGGTTCCCCTGATTCTCAGCATACTGTTTCAGATTGTTGAGGGTATATTTGTCATAACACTGGAATTCTCCGGCTCCATTATTGCTCTTGGCCCCACAATGGTGGGACGGGTATTGAAGCTCCCCATCTGGTCCAAGACCAATAGATATGCCCTGTGGAAAAGAAAATATAGGCAACTAACATCAGCAATCAATTCGAGTAACATCAGCTTATCTGGAACTACAGTAGTCGATTGATCAACATAACTTGTGACGGTTGGTGTTTCTATGCAATATACATTACAGAAAATGAAAAATACACACTTAGTACAAACCCATGTTTTCTACCTGGATTTGATATCAAATTACATAACTACCCATAAACTTAAGTTGGTCGTTTTGTTCATATCCACGCATATATTATGAGCTCAAATAGATCAGATCATGATGGTTGGCCTTTTTTGTTCATACCATACATCACAAAGGTCAAATAGACCACGACGGATATATCATGAAGGTGAAATAGATAACCTAGACTAGACCACAAAGATAAACATAGACCACAAAGCTAACCATAGAGCTAAAAAGGCATTTAAGGCATTTGCAACAAAAAATTGGTAAAAGATTTGTGTTGTTAAGGTTATTGGTTAGAAAGACACATTTCCACTTACGGTGATTGTAGAACCAATGAAAGGTGAGAATGCAGATTTGAAATTCTCACAGAACTTTTTATACACTTCAACTGGAGTATTTCCATGTAAAACAGGAACATTATCCACTCCAAATGATAAACAATCTTTGTAAAGATGTCCTGACTGATCTGCAAAGTAAATATCGGGCTGTTCTTCACCAACTCGAGAAACCCATTCTGGGAGGGGGATTCTGCATTCATCAGATGCATGAAAACAGAGTGAAACTTGAAGTTTAAGGCCTAACTTCTTGACCATTTCGACTATAGCAAGATAGCTAGTCCACTGGTATTCACCCATGGCTTCCTTTTCTACTACACCCCACCACACTGGGAGCTCCACCCCATCTACTCCCAATAACTTCAATGCCTTTAGCCCCACAGCTATTGCTCGTCTATGGTTTATCGTGTTAGAGGTGGAGACAGTATCAAGAGGGAGACCAACAAATACTTCAACCCCATTAACCTGCGATGGAAGGCAAAGACCATTTCATATATGCCTTTCATGAATTTGTAGACACCAAAACAATCTAAGAAATCAATATTCATATCAAGTGGACTACCACAAAGTATACTAAGTGGCAATTTATTATTTGCATTAGGAGAAATATAATCAAAGAGAGCAGATTCAGCATTTACTCATACAGATATGAAGAAGAATGAAAGCCAGCTCATTTAATAAACAATATATTTCAAAATTTAAGGTCTTTTGTCTTAAGCTTATTCTTTTAAACTCTATATTGGATTATGGAGTAAATAAATCAAGACCAACTACAAAACCCTAGAGAAAACCTAATTGTAAGCATCTCATTTGGGATGAACAGCAAAGGCTTGCTGCCAATTACTTCGTGCAAAACAATGTATCAGTTTCAAGAAGGATTTCAATCATAAATAAAGCATCCATACTTCATAATATACAAACTAGAAAAATTAAATATTTCCATTTCTCTTCACTATGAATGCAACCTAAAGATCCCCAAATTCAACATCTAAAGCTTTGAGAGAGAGAGAGAGAGAGAGAGAGAGAGAGAGAGAGAGAGAGTGCTTACAGGCTTGGTTCTTTTAAAATTTGAAGATTTGTCAGAAATTACTGTATCATCAGATTGAGCAGAGGCCTTGAGAGTGAAACTAAAACCAGATTTTGAAGGGCCTTTGAAGCTTTGGCCATGAACAAAACTGCATCTGTTTGAATTATTATTCTTCAAACTACACATCTTAACACTCACATTCTTGCAAAAATTGAAGAGCCCAACAACACCATTTCTCCCTAAATTCACCTGGGAGCTTCCAATCACTGAAACCTCCATATTTACAGAAACCCAGTTGATAAGAATTAGATAGAGAATAATTACTTTGTCAAAATATTTCAAGAAAGAGAAAAAAAAATTGAATCTTTCAGATTCAAGAAAATGGGTGGGATTGTTGCAGAGATTTCTGATCAATTGTGCTCAACTCTTGATTCGAGAGAAGTGAAACAACAGTGAAAAGGGGTTGGGATTTGGGATGAGAATTGTGTCAAAAATTGGATGAAATGAAGAAATATCAGGAAATGTTGTGCACATATTTATAGAAATGGAAATCATCTCTATGAGTAAATTTTGTGACCATATATAGTACTTTGTTTCGATAATTAGGAAATTAGAAATTAAAAAATTATTACTATTTATTTTGGACAGATGGAAACTGTGAAATTTGGATTAGGGGATCAAGGATAAAAATATTTCGATATATCTCTGATATATTTTCGATATTTCCGTTTTTTCATGTGATCGAAACAAAAACGGGTTGTCACGATATATCTCCGATATCTTCATTTTTTGATAAAAAAAATAAATAAAATATCAATAATTATTAGCTAAATATCTGTAAAAATTGGTATCATCAATAAATATCGGGAAAATATCGGTAAATATCAGGAAAATATTGGTAAATATAGATAAATGTTGGAAAATATCGGTAAATATCAGGAAAATATCGGTAAATATTAGTAAATGTTGGAAAATATCGGTAAATATCGGGAAAATATCGGTAAATATCGAGAAAATATCGGTAAATGTTGGAAAAATATCGATAAATATCTGGAAATATCGGAAAAATATATGTATCGATATTTCCTCCGAGACTGATATTTCCATCGATATTTCCGTAAAATCAATGTATCGATACATCTATCGAAATCAATATTTTCATCCTTGTTAGATATATATTTGTGGATACGAAACATGCTGACGTGGAAAGATAATATTAAAACATTGGTGACCAAGCTTTTTTATTTTTTATGTATTGTGGGCCTGACACGTGGCAGAAACCCACTTGCAGATGACTAATTGCTGACTCACTTCACACTATGATTTGGATCCGTTGACTGGACATTATTTAACATGTAGATATTGAAAATTATAAACCTCAATCTGTGCAAATTGAGGTGGATAAGATTTTATACATGTCATTGCTTCATTTAGACAAAATATTTTATGCAACTGGTGCATAGATCTAGGATTCATGCATTCGGATCGATCCACTCCACGAGCCCCTAACATGCGTTTTTACGCGTCCTAGATCTATGCATTCGGATCGATCCACTCCACGCGCCCCTAACATGCGTTTTTACGCGCCCAACGTGCTCTCACGCGCCCCCACGCGTCTGGTGGGTGCGCTCAAACCCACCAAGATTCGCTTCAAGTAGTCATACTCTTATGTTATGTTAGGGTTACCCTCATGTTATGTTAAGGTTACCTTCATGTTATGTTAGTGTTACCCTCATGAGGGTCACTCTAACATAATATGAAAGTATGATTAACATTGTTTTTTACCTTCATGTTATGTTAATGTTACTTTCATGTTATATTAGTGTTCCATTTATATTATATTAGTGTTACCTTCGTGTTATTTAAATTCAGTGGTTTTAAACTAAGGGTATGAAATCTGGAGATGGGGTCACATTAACATAACGTGAAGGTAACCTTAACATAACACGAAGGTAACACTAACATAACGTGAGGGTAACGACCAAAACACGCGAAAGAAGTAAAGAGGCACAGGCTGGGCGGGCCAGCCCAGCCTGCGCGCGGCCCAGTAGTACGGATCACAGATCCGTGCAACTGGTGCACAGGAGAGTAACTCCTTCATTTAATACGTGATGATGTGGTCGAACTAACCACATTCGAACTATCCCGAAAACCCGACTCGAAATAGAAGGCAAATCGGCGTGAACAGAATAAAGAAGCAATAGAGAACGTGTGAGCGAACAAGGATGTTCGGCAGGATGAGCGAACTGATCAGACTCACAGGCAAGAATGTCGAACTGTGAGGTTAAATGTCGAGCTAAGTTCAGACGAACTAATTCAAATTTGAGATAACTCCCACGATCGCGAGAATCTCGCCATTTTCCAAGTTTTTAGGAGAAATCCTAACTGCCACATCCCTTTCCTAAGAAATCACGTTTCTTTCAGGGAGTATATATATATCCTTTATCTTTCTGTTTTGCACACACAATCACAATTATTTACATATTAAGCGTTAAGCAAAATCGAGAGCAATATCTTTTCGAGATTACTGACTTGAGCGTCGGAGTCCCTTCACCGGGAAAAACCCCCGGTGTTCTTTGTTTTGTAGGTCTCTTTGATCGGAGAATTCCGTTCGACGCCGGAGAATTCCAATTTGGCATCGGAGAATTTCAAACGACGCCGGAAAAGTAAAAGATTGAAGTTGCAACAAATCAATTGGTGCCGTCTGTGGGAAATATTTTCGTAACTTTGAGCATTTAAGACGTGGAGAATCACGAAGATGGTGAATACCAGAGGATCCCGAAGGAGGTTGGACGAAGGAGCGCCGTCTGTGCAACAAAACGAGGATCGAAATTCAGCACCAGCTAATCCTCCCGGCACTGTCACATTGACACCGGAGGAACTCTCAACTTTGATAGAGGCGGCTGTCCAAAAAGCTTTGGGCAAACAGAAGGTTGACTCACAACAGGATAATACTGACATGCCTGTTGGAAGGGAACAAGAGGGCGACAGATCTCAGATGGATGAACAAGAAAGCCAGTCTGGTCATCCTCGAGGCCAGAAGCGAGGACATGACGAACTGTCTGAAAGAGTGGATGGTTTAATAAAAAGGAGCTGCGGGAAGTCCAGCGAACTGTTCGACGGATTCCCCGGAATTCTCGAGGGAATCCTTTTTCTGAGGAGGTGATGGAAGATGAGTTGCCAGCCTCCTTTCGGCTAGTGAATTTCGAATATGATGGTACTACAGATCCATGGGACCATCTATGTAGATTCGACAATACTGCTCTACTGCACCGGTATTCAGATGGTATCAAGTATATGGTGTTCGCCACTACCCTTACCAAGGCTGCTCAAACATGGTTCAGCCAGCTGAATGATGGGTCGATTCATAATTTCGAACAACTATCGGAGTTGTTTTTACATCAGTTCGCCAGTTCTAGAAGGCAGAGGCGATCTACCCAGACATTGTTCGGCGTAAGACAAAAAGCGGATGAAACCTTGCGGAATTATGTTAAAAGGTTTACAGCCGCTACCTTAGAAGCTCCTGAGGCTTCGGATGATTTGGTTGTAAGTGCTTTCATCCAAGGGTTGAAAGAAGGGGATCTCCATACTTCGCTGGTTAAGAAGACCCCCAACAATTTTGACGAACTGTTGCAAAGGTCTACCAAGTACATCAACTTGGAGGAGGCAGTTCGAATGAAGAAAGGAGAAACTTCAAGTCGCATGAGCAGGACGCAACAGGATCATGAGGCGGCGAGAAGGAGAGATGGGGGGGAACAGCGAGCAAGATTTGCTCCACCCCCTTTGAGAGAAAATAAGACAGGGTGGAGGTACGAACAGTATACGCCCATGACTATGTCCCCCGGACAGGTATTGATGGAAATATGGAACCTGCCTCAGTTGAAATAGCCGTCGACCTGGAGCCCTAATCCAAAAAAACCAGCCACCTTTGGCAACGGTAAATTATGTCGATTTCATAATGAATATGGGCATGGAACTGACGAATGTTTACATTTGCGAGATGAACTGGAAAGGCTAATCAGGGAGAACAAATTAGCTCGCTTTGTTCGTCAGAATCGATCGAACCGCGAGCATCGGAATGATCGAAGAGAGCCAAGACAAGACAGAAGGCAAGAGCAGCAGGAATTACCTCCACCTCCACCGCCCCCAGCGCGAGCTAGACCTGAACAAGAAGAAAGACCCACTATTCACATGATTATGGGTGGGCCAACGGACGGAGATTCTAATAGAGCTCGTAAGGCAAGACTTAATTCTGTTAGGCAAGAACAGAATACGGTTCATTCTATTTTTGAAGAGGTCGCGATCGAGTTCGGAGTTCGCGACCGTGTTGCTATTCAGAGCCCACAGTTCGATGCTATGGTGATCGTTGCTGAGATAGGGGGTTTTAATGTTGAACGAGTGTTCATAGATACTGGAAGTTCGGTGGACATCATGTTCATGGACTGTTTCAGAAAGATGAGATCAACAGTGGAGGTAAAACCTGTAGAAACTTCACTTTATGGTTTTGTAGGAGAGTCTGTGACGGTGTATGGCAAAATTCAGTTGCCTATGGTCTTAGGAGACGGAGAATGGAGGCAGAACAAAACGATGACCTTTCTTATAGTGGATGCGCCCTCTCAATACAATGTGATTTTGGGTCGACCTTCCTTGAGTTCGTATGCTGCTGTTATCTCACCTGCTCATTTGATGATGAAGTTTCCAGTTGAGAATGAGGAAGGGCGAGTGGTTGGAGTAGGAGTTGTTCATGGCGATCAGCAAACTGCTCGGCGTTGTTATGTCGTTGCGGTTCGACAATCCGAGTCCCGCAAGCGCCATAGTGAACAGAGGGATGATAGTGATCGCGGAAGGGACAAAAGTTTGAAAAAAGGTGATGACACGAGTACTGTGGAGTTCGCAGAAGGTGAACTAATGAGCGTGGAATTGATCCCGGAGCTGCCTGGACATTCGGTTCGTCTCGGAAGTCAATTGACGGAGCAAACCAGGGAAGAAATTGTGGCTGCTCTTAAAGATAATGTGGATCTGTTCGCTTGGAAGCCAGAAGATATGAAAGGCATAAATCCAGAGGTAATTGTTCACAAATTGAACATCAAACCGGATGTTCGACCGGTCAGGCAGAAGCTAAGACATTTTGGGGAACAACAGAACAGAATTATCAAAGAAGAAATTGAGAAACTGCTCGAGATTGGGCACATCGAGGAGATCCAGTATCCTCGATGGTTGGCCAACGTTGTGTTAGTCCCGAAGCCAGGAAACAAGTGGCGGATGTGTATCGACTTTCGAGATTTGAATAAAGCGTGCCCTAAAGATCATTATCCTCTTCCGCGGATTGATAAACTTGTGGATTCCACTGCTGGATGCGAACTGTTGAGCATGATGGATGCCACCTAAGGATACCACCAAATCATGTTGCATCCAGAAGATAAACCCAATGTAGCCTTTATTACATCATCAGGTACATATTGCTATACGGTTATGCCATTCGGACTAAAGAATGCAGGAGCTACTTACCAGCGTATGGTGGACGAGGTGTTTAAACACCAATTGGGTCACAATATGGAAGCTTACGTCGATGATATGCTAGTAAAAAGCATACAGGCGAACACTCATGCGGACGACTTGAGGGAAACGATGGCAACCATCCGAAAACACGGGATGCGATTGAACCCAGCCAAGTGTTCGTTCGGGGTGAAAGCAAGGAAGTTTTTGGGATATATGGTGACGAACAGGGGAATAGAGGTCAACCCCAGCAAAGTCCGAGCTATACAAGACATGACACCTCCTCGAACTATTAAAGAGGTGCAAACGCTAACTGGCCGCATTGTTGCTTTGAGTAGATTTATATCCAGGTTGGCGGACAGGGGTTTGCCTTTCTTCAAAATTCTAAGAAAGAATGGTCGGTTTAGTTGGGATGCCGAATGCCAAAAAGCGTTTAAAGATTTGAAGGCATTTCTCCTCACACTTCCTTTGTTGAAACAGCCTGTTAAGGGAAGTGTGATGGTCGTCTACTTGGCAGTCGGGGAGGAATCGGTCAGTTCGGTTCTTGTTCGCGAAGAAGGAAGGGATCAGTTCCCAGTGTACTTCGTTAGTAAAGTTCTGCATGGGGCAGAAACCCGCTACACAGAGGTGGAGAAGGTTGCATATGCCTTAATCACCACGGCCAGAAGGCTGAGACCATATTTTTTGGGCTATGAGATCACAGTGCGAACTAACCATCCACTGAGTATAATATTGGGAAAACCGGACGCATCAGGAAGGCTAGTCAAGTGGGCAGTCGAACTGGGACAGTTTGATTTGAAATATGAGCCGCGAACAACTATAAAAGGTCAGGCACTGGCGGATTTTATTCAGGAAACAACCAGGCTACAGGATAAGAAAGAATGGGAAGTTTTTGTAGATGGATCCTCGTCTCGCCAGGGTGCAGGAGCAGGGATATTATTGATCAGCCCCGAGAAAAATGAGTTAGAGTTCGCCATAAAATTTCAATTTAAGGCATCTAACAATGAAGCAGAATATGAAGCTTTTTTACAGGGTTTGAAAATAGCCGAGCAGGCTGGAGCTCGAGATCTGATAGTTAAATCAGATTCACAATTGGTTACACAACAGCTCAAAAACCAATGTGAAGTTAAAGAAGATCGCATGATTTCTTATGTACAGAAAATACGAGAGATGGAGAAACGATTCGAGAAACTGCAGATCGAACAAATACCTCGGAGTGAAAATCAGAAGGCGGATTATCTGGCTAAAATTGGGAGTTCGCTGCAGGACTGTTCGAAGAGGAGTATTACAGTCATGGGAGTAGGAAAGGAAAATGAGGTGATGGATATTGACTTGGCCGAACAAGACTGGAGAACTCCTTTCTTGAAATTTTTAGGAGGAATCAGAGATGGATTAGCAAAAGACCTCGAGAAATTGGAAAAACAAGCTCGGTTCTACTACATGTTAGATGGGGTGTTGTATCGAAAAACTTTCCTACCGACAGATGCCAGATGTTTATCCAAAGAAGAAGGGCTTAAGGTCTTAAAGGAAGCGCACGAAGGAGGATGTGCCGAACATGCGGGAGCTCGAGCATTAGCTCGAAAGGTCACACGAGCTGGTTTCTACTGGCCTACGATGAAGAATGACGCCGAAGAGCTAGTTCGGAAATGCAATGCCTGTCAGAAACATGGTTGGCAAATTCACACGCCGGCAACAGATATGCTTACGGTATGTTCGTCTTGCCCTTTTGCTAGATGGGGAATTGATATAGTTGGTCCACTTGTTAAAACCAGGGGAAACAAGCAGTTCTTGGTGGTGGCCGTGGATTATTTTACTAAGTGGGTGGAAGCCGAACCCTTGGTCAAGATTGCCGAACCTGATATGATCCACTTCATATGGAAGAGTATTTGTTGCAGATTCGGCTTACCCAGGATTTTAGTCTCAGATAATGGAGCCCAGTTCAGAGGCAAAAAGATTACAGGATGGTGTAAAGAGATGAAAATTTTACAAGTGTTTACTCCAGTGGCTCATCCTCAAGCAAATGGACAAGTCGAAGTGGTTAATCGAATCATTCTAGATGGGATCAAGAAACGACTTGAATTTGAAAAATCGAACTGGGTGGACGAACTGCCATCAGTTCTGTGGGCATATCGAACTTCACCCAGATCGACTACGGAGGAAACTCCTTTCAGTTTGGCGTTTGGCATGGAAGCAGTGGTCCCAGCTGAAATTCAGGGCGAAGCTCTACGAATCACTAATTTCGATCCGCAGCAAAATGAAGAATTAATTCGAACGGATTTGTTATTTCTGGAAGAAATTCGAGATGAAGCCAGAGTTCGCCATGAGTTATACAAGAGACGTATTCAGGCGGCCTTCAACAGAAAAGTTCGAAAAAGAGAGTTTCAAGTAGGGGACTTGGTTTTAAGGTAATCGGATGCCCTGTTGGAGATCGGAAAGCTGGATGCCATTTGGGAAGGACCATACACTGTTACAAGAGTCTTACCAGGTGGATCCTATGAGCTTGCCGATGAACATGGAAAGGAACTGCCAAGACCCTGGCACATCAACCACTTGAAGAAATTTTATACTTGAAGTCTCAAATCTCAGTATGTTGCTTTTTATTTTTTAAGTTGTTGCTTTCATAAATAATAGATATTTTCCTGCTCCGTGGACGTAGGTCGATTTGACTGAACCACGTTAAATCCTCGAGTCTTTTTATGTTGATTTACTTAAACATATTACAAAATCGTATTGTGGAGCGAACTCATAGTTCCCTCGGAACTCACCGATTAAGCACACTGAAGATGTTCCTTCGGAACTTAATGATTAAGCATGAAGAAGTTCCCTCGGAACTAATCAGTTAAGAAGTTCCCTCGGAACTCAATGATAAACGAACTAAAGCAGTTCCCTCGGAACTCAACGATGAAGCACGAAGCAGTTCCCTCGGAACTCAATGATTAAGCACGAAAAGTTCCTTCGGAACTTAATGCTTAAGCACATTAAGGTTCCCTCGGAACTCACAAATCGAGCATACTGAAGAAGTTCCCTCGGAACTTATTGATTAAGCGTGTTATGAAAGTTCCCTTGGAGCTCATCGGAAAAAAAATTCTTTCGAACTCAATGTTTGCCGCAAATTGAAGAAGTTTCATTGAACTTAATGATTAGACGAAGTGATGTGAAAAAGTTCTATCGAACTCAATGATTGATGCAAATTAAAGAAGTTCTATCGAACTTAATGATTGAGCGAAGTGAAGGGAACTCTTTCAAGATTCGCTAAGTAAGTATTTGATTCATTACTTAGTAGATATTCATTTGAATGTTAGTAACTGAATAAAGTAAGAAAACATTGAGATTAGCGAACTATATTCGATTACAAAAGATGATTCACTACAAAACGATTACAAAAATTTTTGAAGAAAAAAATACAAGTATGGAAAAATTAAGTGCGATCGGGAGAGGGTTCGGGAGTAAGTCGGAGCGCGGCTGGCTGAAGAGGCTCGAACATATCCTCCGGCAGATCCGGAGTTGGGCTTCGAGAAGGTTCGACAGGAGCGCGAAGAGACGAACTTGGACCCGGATTATCGAGTTGGTTATCCAGAAGAACTTCCTTTATTGCCTCTTCCAGACAGCCCGACCACCATTTGGCGTTGATATCGCCATTCGGATCTCCACGCCAACCAGGCGGAATGGAATGAGTCCGCATCACCTCTTGGCCTAGTTCGTTCACGTCGAACCGAACTGCCTCTCCTGCTCGCTCCTGGCAGAGCCGAACTCCCTCTTTGAAGTAAGTTACGGCCATGGGAGCCACCTTGGACAGGAAAAGAAGGGAGTCCCAAAGACGGGAAACGACCCTTTCCCGGAACTCTTCCGATATCAGCTCCATTTCGGGGCTCCGAGTGAATTGGTAAAAGCCATTTTGATACATGACTTCTCCGAATTCGTCTCGGGACCTCTCTGCCTCTGCGAGCTTTCTCTCTGCCTCTTCGAGCTTCTCCTGCAAGCTTCGATTCTCAGCTCCCGCGTTCGAGAGAGCAGTTTGCTGCTCCACGGCGAACTGCTCCTTAGCTAATAAAAGCTCTTCCTTTTTAGCCACCTCGGAGCGAGCAACTGCTAGCTCCAGCTCCCTTTCTTCCAGCTGAGCGGATAGGCTTTCAGCTTTGCTGGCATGTTCGCCCAGATCGCTCTCCAAGGTTTGCTTCTCTTGGAGAGTGCTCCTCAACCTATCCCGACGACGAAAGGCCCTTTCGCCCATGGCCTCGAAGTACTTGACCGCGGTCGACATCTTAGAGATGTTCGCCTTGAACTCTTTTAGTTCGCGGTCTTCCTCCTTGGTCGCCGCCCCTTTGCTTGGAACAATTGCCCCCGCCTGTTCGGGCTCGGCCTCAGCTCGCCGAACCTCGGATGAGGTGCCTTTCTCCGTTCGCTGTTTCTTGGAGGGTGCCTTTTTTCTGTGAGCTGGAGCTGGAGGGTGCCTTTTTCTTTCACCGAAGAGGAATCTCCTCGGTCGTTCCAGCACGAGCTGCTGATGGCGAACTGGAGAGGCGAGCACCGGCATCCTCGGCCACATCAAGGTTGACCTGTGGCACCAGCTCGCTCAAGCGCCTTTCTTCCTTCTCACGGAAGGCCGCCGCCTGCCGGCTGTTCACCGCATCGTCCACGGGCGAAAAGGCAGGTCTCTTGGACTCCGAAATGCCGGCATCGAGGATGAAGAAGTTGTTCATTTCTCTATCTGCAACATAAAACATGAACAGTTAGTATGCGCTCAGTTCGATACGTTTAACAAAATAAAAAAAATACAGGAAGAAAAAAGGAAATTTTTAAGCAACCTAAATCGAACTGGCGGGAAACAGGCGTATTCGGGTAAAACCCCCAAAAAGCCAACAATGGTTCGCATGAACTCATGCGAACTATGTCGAACATCCCATTCCGAAATAGCCTAGCCAAAGAAGCAAGTTCGAAGTCCCTTGCAGGAGCGGGCTCATTGTGGTTCGAACTCTCAACCCAAGGGCGAGAGCGGAAGGTATTATTGTTAGGAGCACGAACAAAAAAATAGTATTTTTCCCAGGAGCTGATTTTTTCATCTCCTGGGGCTAAAAATAGAGCCCGTTTTTGTCCGCTTCTAGGGCTCAGATAGAAACAGAAAGGGTTGGTGCGTTTAAGAACGAAGCACGAACGAAACTGTTCGGCGGTCGGTTCGACCCCCATCCACTTGCACACCATATAGAAAGCTACGATGTAGCTTATAGAGTTCGGGTGCAATTGGTTGGGGCACACCCCAAAGGCCGAACCGACCTCAAGAAGAAAGGGGTGGATAGGAGGAATTAAACCTACGCTCACGTGTCTCAAGAACCACGTGTAGCACCCGGGGGGAGCCCGATGAGGTCGATCATCGGGGCCGGGAATAACTATGGAATAGCCCACCGCTGTTATAAGCGAGCTTAGAAACATGGTATGTGTGGGGGTGGCTTTGGTGGTAGAAAAAACATTTTGGACAGTTTTCTTGCGAGATCGAATAGGAGGAGAAGAAAGTGTTTGACGGCCAGAGGAAGAAGCCTTGGGAACGGGCGAATCAGAAGCAGTTCGTAGAGGAAATTCCTCAAAACCCTCTTCGGATTCGCTCTCGTCCCTTAGGGTATGTAGAGAAGAAGAAGCCATGAATTTGAAACAAGAAAGAAAGAGAGTACCTGGGTTTTGTTTTGGTGAAACTTTAAAAATTTCGAAGGAGGAGGATTCTTGCTTTAAGGGAAGAGGAATGAGTTGTTGCAGAGGAAGCTTTGTGAAAATGAAGAGGGGGTATATATAGGAAAAAATTTTGGTTTTGGGGGGAAACCGAAAGGTTGCGAGATCTCAGCCATCGGATGCAGTTCGATCCGATGGTGAGAGCGATAACTTGTGAATCTAGCCGTTGGATGCAGCTCGATCCAACGGTGAATACGAAAAGACACATCCAAATAGCGGAGACAGTCTCAGCCGTTGGATGCAGTTTGAATCTAACGGTGAAGACGAAAAGGTGCCTCGAGATTGGTGAAAACTGATAGGTTAAGTCCCAGCCGTTGGATGCAGTTCGATCTAACGGTGAAGATGAAAAGGGGCCTCGGGACTGGTAAAAACTGACAGGTTAAATCTGGGCCGTCCGATGCAGTTCGATCCGATGGAGGAGACGAAGAGGCGCCTCGAGGTGACGGAAAACGTCACACGCAGATGATTGATGGGATGCAATGCTTCTCGAAGAAGTGTGGTAATGGACAACAGTGCGAACTGCGTTAGTGCGTGAACACACGCACTCCGAGAGGGGGGGAGTACTGATGTGGTCGAACTAACCACATTCGAACTATCCCGAAAACCCGACTCGAAATAGAAGGCAAATCGGCGTGAACAGAATAAAGAAGCAATAGAGAACGTGTGAGCGAACAAGGATGTTCGGCAGGATGAGCGAACTGATCAGACTCACAGGCAAGAATGTCGAACTGTGAGGTTAAATGTCGAGCTAAGTTCAGACGAACTAATTCAAATTTGAGATAACTCCCACGATCGCGAGAATCTCGCCATTTTCCAAGTTTTTAGGAGAAATCCTAACTGCCACATCCCTTTCCTAAGAAATCACGTTTCTTTCAGGGAGTATATATATATCCTTTATCTTTCTGTTTTGCACACACAATCACAATTATTTACATATTAAGCGTTAAGCAAAATCGAGAGCAATATCTTTTCGAGATTACTGACTTGAGCGTCGGAGTCCCTTCACCGGGAAAAACCCCCGGTGTTCTTTGTTTTGTAGGTCTCTTTGATCGGAGAATTCCGTTCGACGCCGGAGAATTCCAATTTGGCATCGGAGAATTTCAAACGACGCCGGAAAAGTAAAAGATTGAAGTTGCAACAAATCACGTGAAATCGTTTTTATAGATATAAGTTTGTGAAATAAAATTTTCTTCTTACTGTCAAAACGACATTTCGTCTTAATAATTAGATTCGCGAATTAATGGATATGATTTTATATTTTAGATTATAGTTCTTCAAATTTGAAAAAAAAAAAAAAATCCCGTATGAAGCAATATTTAGTTCTAAAAAAGAATGAAGAAGATGGTTTTGAAAATATAATCCATTTTAGTACATAAACTCTTATTTGAAGGTGTTTGAGAAAGAAAATAATTCAATCCATTAAAAAGTAGACGCATGAAATGATTTATTAAAATTATAAGAATAGAAATGGCGTAAAAACTATATTTTTGCACGTGGACTCAAATTATATGAAACCATTAGTATTTCATCTGATACTATTTAATGCATGATTGTAGAAGTCGAAAATCACTATTTGGACCTTTTTCCAAGCGCCTAGGTCGACTAGGCACCGTTGATTTTTTTTATCAGAGTTTTTTTTTTTTTTTTTTTGGCATGACCTATATATAATTATCTTTGCCAAAAAAAGTTGGAAATTGTGGAGAACATCATATTAATTTTTGCCTAACCACAATGCATTTTGCTCAAAGGCCTCAAACACACGTCAATTTCAAAATGATGCGTATTAAATTATTAACCACCATCTACCAAGTAAACAAATTGTCAATTTGGTCTTAAATTATATTATAATTATATTTATTACTCATTGGAATTGATCGCCCCAAAATTTATAAAGTAAAACAAAAAAAAAAAAGTTGGTTTAAGTGTCTAGACCGAATAAGGCGACTAGTCAGCGCCTAGACCGCCTAGGCGGCAATTACTATCAAAAACTTTTTTTAGGGACAATTTTCAACAAATGTCGATTAGCGACCGACTAGCAACTAGGCGCCAACTATTTGGCCGACTAAACCGGTTTTTGCAACACTGATTTAATGTGCTTTAGAAACTCAACTTTATTTTCAATTGTTTGTCATTTTAGTTACAAGCAAGGATGAAAATATCGATATCGCATGTCGTATCGCAACTTTGATTTTACGGATATATCGATGTCGATATCGATATCGCATATCGATATCGCAAAAAATTTGAAAAAACAACGGAAATCTTATTAAAATTTTGGAAATTTAATATGAAATTTTAGGGATTATTTTTACACTTCATTACACATATATTCCACTCAAAATCACATTAAAATAATATATTTAAAACTAACATATAGATAATAAGCATTATAAATACTGTTTTTCGAATGAAAAATGATAATATATTACATAATACAAGACAAAATTACTAAAATTACATCATACAATACACTAGTACCAAAAGGATGACCTATGAGGTTCAAACATAGTAGATGGAATGTCATCTTGATCCAAGCAGTACTGATACCAACATATACATAATTAGCACTATTAAATTTTTACTAAAACTAATTATAACAATTAATTGTAAATACACAATTACAACATTACATTTTACGTGCTAGCTTCACTATAAAATAATTAATTGTAAACTTATGATTTTATAATAAAGTTCTATAAGTTAACTAAATACTTCACCTAACATATACATAATTAACACAATTAAACACATCAATTTATAATATACCAACAATTAAACATAGCAATTTACAATATACCAACACATACATAATTAGCACTATTAAAATTTTACTAAAACTAATTATAACAATTAATTGTAAATACACAATTACAACATTACATTTTACGTGCTAGCTTCACTATAAAATAATTAATTGTAAAATTATGATTTTATAATAAAGTTCTATAAGTTAACTAAATGCTTCACCTAACATATGCATAATTAGCACAATTAAACATAGCAATTTACAATATACCAATAAAATGCTAGTTTTATCAACTAAAATGAAAAAAAAAAAGATTAAATTTACATACCAATTCGTAGTTCTTCAAAATGACAATTGAGTTATATATATAGCGGTGCAAGTATTTCCTCTCCAATGTCAATGCCCTATATCCAAAAAAATAAATAAATTAGATACATTAAAATAGTCATAATCTATAAAGTAAATAATTGAAATTAATTTAATCAAAATGTTGGGATAGAGTTA
The DNA here is from genome assembly GCA_005771605.1 of Scutellaria baicalensis. Lineage (NCBI taxonomy): Eukaryota > Viridiplantae > Streptophyta > Magnoliopsida > Lamiales > Lamiaceae > Scutellaria > Scutellaria baicalensis. Next base: position 47,185,622 of record CM016721.1, read on the forward strand.
TTGATATGAGAGAATATCATACCTTGAACCTTAAATTGTATGATAGAAAATGTTCACTTGCCTTCAACATATATATATATATATATATAGAGAAATATATCATGCAAAAAAATTAGAAAAAAAAAAATGAAGTAAATGAAGTAATAATTGGTTAAAGGAATGGAAATTTAAAAAAGCCACAAAATATGGCTATATCCGTGAATGAAAGATTGATGTGAGGAGAATATATTACTTTCAATATCAAACACAATACATAATACAAAGTAAGGAAAAAAAATCACATAGTTCAATTTTGTGAATCAAAATCGCTCATTTTGATATACATGCGATATTTGGCGATATATCCGCGATATTTCCCAATTTCCATCCAATTTTATACTACACTGAACCGATATCGATATCGATATCGATATTTTGCGATATTTTGCGAAATATCCGCGATACCCAGGAAAAAAAACATTAACACCCAATATCCGTATCGCAATATCCGTATCCGCGATATATCCGCGATATTTCGCGATATTTTCATCCTTGGTTACAAGTATTGTTCTTGTGCACTCGTTGTATGGATCTAGATCGATACAACTGGGCGCCCGCGGGTCGGGTCGAGTCCGTTACGAGTATAACCTTTGTCTTATATAAGTATAACTTTTTTGTGCAAATATCATAACCTTTAAGTTAATATATTTAGACATTTTTCATTATAAAATGTAAGATAATATAGCTGAAAACATTTATGTTATGATAATTTGACATTTATGTTATGTTGATGTAACTTTTAAATATCATAACCTTAGGTTATGTACTTAAAGAATAACATAAAGGGTTATGTTAACATAACATAAAGGTTAATATTATTATGCATAAATGTTACATTATTACAACTCAAAGGTTCAAAAGGTATTAAAACATTAAAGTTATATACTTAGAATTTTTTCAATCATTTAATATAACTGGAAACTTTTATATTGATATAACCTTTATGTACAACTATCATAACCTTTAAAAAATATAAATGATATATTATTATAATATAAAGATTAAATTATTATAATGTAAATTTTAAATTATTATAACATAAATGTTTAAAAGGTAATATATATTTATAATATTACTCTTTAAAATATTAAACTATCAGGATATAAAAGTTATGCGAAAGATTAAACTCAAATGACGAAAGTGACAACTCATGAGGTGAAATAAGTTTTATAAACTTTGCTAAAAGAACAAAAAAAAAAAAAAGTGCCATTAATGTAGTATTAAAAGTTAATTGACAATTAAAGGCAATTAGTTGTTGGTTATAGGGTCAATAATAAACCTTAATCCTCGCAAATCCTCATCAATTCTTAATGTACCTCAAACGAGCTTTTTAAACATTCATAAATATTGTCTTGGCTATATATTTAGTTGTTCCTCCATTATTTTTTTTACTATATTTAAATCAGCCTAAAAAGCCAAATAAAAAAAATCATCACTAATTTTTCAGAAAGTGCGAGGTATATATGGAAATTTAATTAACATCAACTTATATTTATGTAAACATAATGATCATGATATTAAAACGTGCAGAAACGTAATAAAGTATGATGGAAAAATTAAGCTATATATATACATAAAAAAAATGTTTTGCAATGATTATGCTAATTTACATACTAATTAATTAAAATTTTAATGAGAAGTTACAAATTTCAATTGATGGTCTTATTTAAAGAAATTCACCATGCATTGAGAATATGACACAACAAAATCAATTCACTCTCATTCTCATTTGAATAGTGTGTAGGAATATGGAACAAGAATATCGTTTTCTCGCAGATATTGATCAATCGAAGGAGATTTTTAAGATTAGGGTTCGAGATATTCGTATGTGGTTTGTTCCCAAATTTAATAATCCTTCTGAATATCGTAGCATGCAGATGATACTTATGGATGAAAAAGTATGTCCAATAATCAACTGATTTTCTCTAACAATTTTTTTATTTGTGATATTTCAAAACACAATTTTCATACTTTGATACTTGGATGAGTAGCTGTAATTAAAAGTCTGCACCCGTCCTTGTCCGTAATTCAAGGTCAATCTCTCTCAAATGTTGGTTTATATCTACTCGGGTCGGTGTTCACTCATGGACAATTGTAATATCCAGAGTCAAAAGCAAAAGTGGCATCAAAATTCTATGTTGTGACAAGGGCGGGAAGATTTGTAACACTATTACTAATGTTGTTTGAGGAGGTTTTCCAAAGTTTGTAATAATATATTAAAAAGAGTTATTTACTTTAACAATATTTTTATTTACTTATATTGTTAAGATATTATAGATAGATTTATTACTAATTATTTAAAGTTTTACAATATTTTAAAGTTCACAAATATATGTATAGTATATTTAATGAAATTATTATAAGATTGCTAAATTATAGAGTTGAACATATAAAATTTACAGTATTAATTTATAAATAATAATAACTTTTTATTTATTTATTGATATTAAAATACCCGTGTGATACACGGTTTTACACCAGTTATGATATGATTTTAAGTTCCTTAATTTATTCTTAAGGCCTACAGCCATTTTTTGTCAATTTCTCAATTTATAAATATACCTTTTTTTAACAGAAGATCATCTTGAGTAATTATTACTAGATTATACTCTGAAAATTGAGAAATTTGGTAGATTTCAATCATAATCGTTACTTTATTATTTTGTTTGGTGTGTAAATAGTAAAAGAATTCTAGTACCACCTAAAAGTTGTGACTATGACCTATATCTAATTTAATACTTCCAAATAATTCATAACCATTAGTATATTGCCCTAATCCAACCATTAGTATATTGCCCTAATCCAATCAATAATTGTCTCACTTGAGAGAGAGAGAGAGAGAGAATGATTTATACATATGTTATCTGGTGCAAAATGGTTCGAACTAAGCACCTTAATTGATTTGCAATCTACCAATAAATAAAATCTAAACACATGATTTCATTTTTTCTAAAAGTTTTATAGACAGTTTCACTAAATCAGATTTGAATTTTGTCAATAGATTGTCTCACATAATTATATTCGCAAGACAGTCCTATATGATTATGTATTGATATATATGTCTTGTTCTATATGATTATGTATTAATATATATATATATATATATATATAACAAATTTAAATATGAGGAAATGTGCCAAACTACACAAAAAAATTTAAGGAAATAACTTTTTTAACATCCAATACTTTGATGTGTACTTTTCTACCACAAAAGATAATAAAGTGACATTTTCTACACTATTTTTACTCGGTCATAGAGAAATATTGATTGATTAATGATCGAGTGATGATATATTCTATTTATTTATACTATTATTTAACAATTGATTTATCCAACAAATCATATAAATTGATAAAAGTAATTAAATTGATAAATGAGGCTCGATTAATAGAAAAAAATGAGGATCGTTTAATTGAATGATTTTAGGTATATTAAATTGAAACTGTTTGAAATTAAACTAGCCATTGTAAATAATTATACGAATTTGCAAATATTAATCGAGCCACTAATTTCCTCTATTAATCATTTAAAAAACCAATTTTGTTTGGTTACTCGAACCACTATGTCAAATACATAGTGGTTCGATTAATAGTGTATTAAACCAAATTTGTTTGGTTACTCGAACCACTGTCAAATACATAGTGGTTCGAGTAACCATGTAAAAAACCAATTAATAACTTTGAATTAATGGTTCGATTAAGCCACTATTTGACATATGTATTAGTGTTCGAGTAATGCTTCCACTAACCAATTAATAAACCAATTAACAACTTTGAATTAGTGGTTCGAGTAAATTAGTGGTTCCACTATTTGACATATATATTCGATTAATTAGTGGTTCTATTAATGCTTCCACTATTTGACATATGTATTCGATTAATGGTTCGATTAAATGGTTCGATTAATGGTTCAATTAATGGTTCGATTAAGCCAAATTTAATAGTGTAAAGAAAATTAGTGGTTCGACTAAATTAGTAAGCCATTAATCAAACCATTTTGCAATTTATAGCTTTGAATTTTCTTTACTTTTATACAACTCCACTAATTAGTACACTATTAATCTAACCACTATGTAAAATACATAGTAGTTCGAGTAACCATGTAAAAAACCAATTTTGTTTGGTTACTAATTTTACTAATTTGGTTACTATAAGTAAAAAAAAAAAAATTTGTTTGGTTTAATTACTTATATATTTAGAGAGCCCAACCAAAATGGTTCGATTAAAGTAAATTAAGTAAATTAAGAGCAAATTAAGTGGTTCGATTAAAAAATAAATTAAGTGGTTCGATTAAAGTAAATTAAATTGAACGAATCACTCCAGTTAAATTGAACCAAATTCAAATTGAATTAAATCAAATTCAATTAAATTAAATTAAGTGGTCGAGTAATTGAATTTGAATTTGGTTCATTTAATTTGAATTTGGTTCAAATTTGGTTTGGTTACTCGAACCACTATGTCAAATACATAGTGGTTCGAGTAACCATGTAAAAAACCAATTTTGTTTGGTTACTCGAACCACTATGTCAAATACATACATTAATTATATAAAGTAAATTAAAATATATACATTAATCGAACCACTATATACATTAATCGAACCACTAATTATATAAAGTAAATTAAAATATATACATTAATCAAACCACTATATACACTAATCGAACCACTAATTATATAAAGTAAATTAAAGTAAATTTGACACAGTGAATTATAAAGTAATCAAACCACTAATCGAACCACTATAAAGTAAATTATATTAATTAAATTATAAATAATCGAACCACGATAAAGTAAATATAATTTTAATGTTTGACATAGTAATTAATAGAGGAAATTATAAGTAATCGAACCACTATAATTTATTTAATCGAACGACTATAATATAAATCAAAAATCTAATTGAACCACCATTAAGCGAACCATTAATCGAACCATTTCTTGATTAATTGAACCAATTTTGTAAAAAAACCATTACTCGAACCATTAATCGAACCATTAATCGAACCAATTTTGTAGGATTTACTCGAACCACTATGTCAAATACATAGTGGTTCGAGTAATAGTGTATTAAACCAAATTTTGTTCAATTACTCGAACCAATATGTCAAATACATAGTGATTCGATTAATAGTGTAAAAAAACCAATTTTGTAGGATTTACTTGAACCACTATGTCAAATACATAGTGGTTCGACTAACCATGTAAAAAACAAATTTTCTTGATTAATCGAACCATTAATCGAACCAATTGTTGATTAATTGAACCAATTTTGTAAAAAACCATTAATCGAACCACTAATCGAACCATTTCTTGATTAATTGAACCAATTTTGTAAAAACCCATTAATCGAACCATTAATCGAATCAATTCATGATTAATTGAACCAATTTTGTAAAAAAAAACCATTAATCGAACCACTAATCGAACCATTTCTTGATTAAATGAACCAATTTTGTAAAAAAAACATTAATCGAACCATTTCTTGATTAATTGAACCAATTTTGTAAAAAACCATTAATCGAACCATTAATCGAACCAATTAATAGAACCAATTTTGTAGGATTTACTCGAACCACTATGTCACATACATAGTGGTTCGATTAATAGTGTATTAAACCAAATTTTGTTCAATTACTCGAACCATTATGTCAAATACATAGTGGTTCGATTAATAGTATAAAAAACCAATTTTGTAGGATTTACTCGAACCACTATGTCAAATACATAGTGGTTCGATTAATAGTGTAAAAACCAAATTTGTGCGGTTACTTAAAGAAAATTGTCTCGTGTATAAAAGTATAGTGCACGCACTATTTTATTTTTTATTTTGTAGTAACTCAACTGTTGTCACAGTATATTTCACTTTAATTTCCTTTCATTTCATAGTCAGATGTTCACATATTGGATTTACTGTTGATTTGAACATTCATTCACGGGTTTCTCAAGTCTCATCTATTTAAGTGAGAATGAGTTTCCAACACTCATAGATTCAATTTGACAAAGCCGTGAGTTAGACAAGGTGTGAAGAATTTGAAGAATTATTAAGTAACTTATCTCTCTCTTGTATTTTATATCATTTGTTTTGAATATTTGCATCATTTAAAATAATAGGCTGGGGTTCGTTTAGGTTTCTTGTTTCAATTTATAGGTAGTGGCTCATGTAAATTTAAATTAGGTAAATGTTTGGGTTTCTTGTTTGATAATATGTAGCTATAGTTGTCTGTATAATAAAGTAAGTAAGTATTTATTAAAATAGTGGAATTAGTGGAATTATTACATTTTAAGAGTTCTCGTTTAAAGAATTTTACAATGTATATTATTAAAAAATACTTGTGTTTAGAAAGGTATTTTAATATTAATAATTCCGATATATAATTCTAATTAAAGTAGGCAATTTAAATAGGTCGTTTAAAGGATGAATTTTAATAATTCCACTCTGAAACCATAATTAAATTCGGTCGTTTAATTGAATTATATTGTCTCGATTTATCTAGTGATTAATTCGATTGTTTTAATTATTCCAATTCCATTCCATTTTCAGATCATATTATTGAAACATGTTTTATTCGGTGGTGGTTTCGTTTGGAGGCCATTGGGAAGGTATTCAGTATATAAATGGTTCCCAAGAGTTGATCAATCTTCCAAGACTCACATACATGGATTTATTGACCTCCATTCATGGGATCATGCTTGCTGACTTCAATTATTGGGAATATGTGATTCATGCGCTAACTGAGTATAACGGTAGATTAAAGAAAAAGAAAATCAAGCCTGATTTTGATTTAGAAGAGGTTTTTTATTTGGATGATTCTATTTTGGTTGTTTTCGTCTCCCTAAACAGGATTGATCTTGGATTATCCGCGGGGTTGTCCTATCAGGATCAACAAGTTTCAGTGGATGAGCAAGAAAATAAAGGTTCTCAAACTTTTTTTCCTTTCAGCTTTGAAACTTCTTCGAGCTATAATGTCAAGACTGTACATGAATTCAGCCCTGTAGTTATTCCTACTGGACTCCATAACGATGAAGAATTTCACTCGAAATGGGATTTAGCCTTTGGGAATCAAACTACTGAAGTCGGTATGTACTTCAAATGAGCGGTGGGCACCCCGGTCATCATCATGCGGGAGAGACAATAATCTTCAGTTTCTCGACCTGAATAGTGCTGTCTAGGGTTTGACAAAAATGAACCGGATCCTGGAAAACACAGAATTTCCACTGATGACGATGAAGCTGGTAATTACATTTATATATACGATATGTAAATACAGAGTGATCTTAATTAATTTTTTCACAACTTATTAATTGTGCTGTCCACATTTTTTCATAAAGTCGAGAAGATTGCTTTGCGTTAGATGAAGATATTGACGCAACGTTGGATGAAGAGTAGAGCGAGGCTTATGCGGAATTTTGTGAGTACACAATGCAGCTGGAATGGTATATTCCTGATATGGATGGATTTGAAGAACCAGAATCAGGGGATCTTTTGCACATTCCGCATGGACTTGAAAAAGGATCGGTGTACAACAGTAAATCTGATTTGAAAAATGTAGTCGGGATGTACCATTTGGAGAATCAGGTTGAATATCGGGTCCAGTATTCGGATAAGCACAGATGAAATGTTAAATGCAACCACGACGGGTGTCGATTCGTACTTCATGCATCTGAGAAACACGAGATCTGGAAAATCTCAAAGACTGTAATGCCGCACATTGTGAGCATGACTTAAACAACCGCGCATCCCCCAGAATCCCTTCCGCAGTGATTAGTGAATACTACGTTGAGCAAGCCAGTAAAGAAAATTCCAATCTTGTGCCGAGGGATATGATTCGAGAAATGGGTCAACGATACGGTTTGAACATCAGCGTGAAAGTCGCAAGAAAAGCGAAACGTCATGCTATGTACAAGGCCTATGGCAATCCGAAGCAGTCATTTTGCTTGCTTCCATTGTATTTACATGAGTTGGTGGAGGCCAATCCTGGAACGTACACTGCCTTTGAAACACACTCTTTCGGTAAATTCAAGTTCGTGTTTTTTACCTTGGCAGCATCAATAATTGGATTTCGAAATTATGGTCGCCCTTTTATAGTTGTTGACGGTTGTCACTTGAAAGGCTCGTATAGAGGTATTGGTTTTGTTGCGGTGACAAAAGATGGAAACGACCAAATTTTCCCCCTTACAGTAGGAATTGGAAACATCGAGAATGATAAGTCCTGGTCTTGGTTCATGAAGCATGTTAGGGAAGCCTTCGGATGCCCAAACGACCTACTCATCGTATCTGATCAACACACAAGCATTAGTAATGCGATACAAGAGCACTTCCCAGAGGCCACACATGGACTTTGTTGTTACCATATTAGGTAAAATGTGGCCAAACAGGGGTCGCATTTAGTCAATCTGTTCCAAAGAGCCGCATACTGTTATGACCCAAATGAGTTCGATGGGTAAGTTTCTCCCCATAAAATTATTTATACTACGTATTCAAAAAGTTATCTTTGTAAAAAGGTTTTTGTCTTTTTTTAACAGGTACATGCCAACCCTACGTGACAGTCTACTGATGGGTGCAATCAGTACATTGCAGAAGGCCCATGACATAAGGGGGTCTCGCGTAAAATGTCCAGTATGACGATACATTTTAATGACATCGAATGTCGCATACTCATCGGGAGGTTTGGAGAATACATATCATCGGGAGCAGCCTCCGGCTGTGGAGGATCAGGAGTCGGGTACCTCTGTGCTATCGGCTCTGCTGCAACAGGAATGTCGAAAAAACCTTATTCAATGTTCTGGGAAAAGGGCGCAGCTGGTCCATCTGGTCTACCCCAATCCAATGACTCTTCTGCTTCGTCCACCACCGGTGTTTGCACTGCCGGACGTGTACGAGTCCTTGGCCTCCTAGAAGCATGAGCAGGCTGTGAAGTGGAAGGACGATCTATATCGACCTTAGCCTCTGACGTAACAGGGTGTCTTGCTCCTCTATGTTATGCACGCCCACAAGCCATTGTACCACGTCGTGGACCATAACGAGGGGGGCTAAATGCTTGTGTATATGTCGAGGTCAACACCCATCCAGTAAGGCTTGACCCACTCCTTTAGTGTCGCCTCTAGAGTCTCAAAACACTGAATACCCTGTAGAACAGAACAATTTCACGAGCAGTTTGAATCTATCTGACAATAATCAAAGAAGATTAAATAACACATAAATAGTCTAGTGTAATAGAACAAGGGTCATGCAAATACCTCGATGTCCAGTATGGTCGACACATCAATCTCAGACCACCTGATGGACCACTTTAAACATCGAGGCATGGACATGCTCGTATCCAGCCGTCACCCGGCAAAGGTAAACATGAATGGGATCGTTTCGAAAGCCCATATCTGTTGTCATGACATTACGTAATTGCCCTGTTATTGAAAAAGCTGTGAAATTTATGTATTGTAGATGAAATGAAAATGATCAAATTTACCAGAAGGGCTGTCGAGAGTCCATAGAAGTGGTAGGAGGACACTCCTTCAAGCTGGGGCAGCATTCTCGGAACCTTGTCAATGTATTTTAAAAGGGTCAGATACGAAAACTTGCCCCATGGGAAATTCTCCCACTGCTCATCATCCTCGACCAGAACCCACACCCACGGTTCTACAACAGACTTCCCTGGATCCACACCGAGAAGTATACACTGCAGTATCAAGATCTTCGTAATCTTGATAGTATCATGTACAGAACGTCTCCAGTCCCTGTTGTTGAATGTATCTAGTAATTCCCTGACACGCACTCGTGAAGAATTAGCGTGAACTTTGTTGTAAAGTGAGTCCTCGTCTGGCTGGTAGTCTCCACTCGGGTTAAATTCGGAATCACCGAAACGTAAACCAGAAATAAGTGCGAACTCTCTCTTCGAGAATCGGCAAAGGCGACGGTCTCGGCCAACATGGAACCATCGCTCATCTTTCGGAACAACTTAACCATCAACCTAGCGTGTCACAAGGACATGTAGAAACTACTGGTTAGTGACTCTATCGGTGTCCCACAGCAGGAAGTGTCCAAAACACGTCCCAAGAAACTCCTGCTCACACTGACGTCCTACGCGTCGTAATTGTGCCTGATATCATCGATGATATTGAGACGAACATAGCCATTTACGTAGGCTATACGTCCCTGTAAAGCCTCGCGTAACCATACCAACTCGTACTATATATTAAAATTCAATCAGTATACATTAAAGTAAATTAAAGTATATACATTTATTTAATCACTACCAATGAACAAATATTTATACGTGACAACATAAAATGTTGAAATTTTAATTAAAATTTTAACACATTTGAATATTTAAATGTTAGAATAAAATTGGTCCAAAATCTTGTAATTAAACGAGCCTCATTTTTTCCCTATAAATCGAACCACTATAAAATAGGACCATATTAACAATTCAAACAATTCACAATTAACAATTGCACGTTTCAAACAGTTCAAAAAATTCACAATTACAATTAACAATTGAAACAATTCCCAATTCATTATAACAAATTAACAATTCAAACAATTCATTAGAAATTTTAATTAAAATTTTAACACATTTGAATAATTAAATGTTAGAATAAAATTGGTCCAAAATCTTGTAATTAAACGAGTCTCATTTTTTCCCTATAAATCGAACCACTATAAAATAAGACCATATTAACAATTCAAACAATTCACAATTAACAATTGCACGTTTCAAAGAGATCAAAAAATTCACAATTACAATTAACAATTGAAACAATTCCCAATTCATTATAATAAATTAACAATTCAAACAATTCACAATTCATTATAACAACAAACGGCTCGAATTTTTTTCATAAAATTAGCAATATACAATTCATTATTGAGAGCCCATTATTTAAATCTAACCAAATTCAAAAAACTCGAAGCAAGCAATAGTAAACTAACACACAAATTAAGCCAAATTGCAAACATTAGTCAACAAATTCAACAATTCAAAGCTATAAATCCCCAAGTGTTATTCATGCTACTTCAACAATTTAAAGCAAAAAATAATTCAACTATTGTACCTCGTCACCCATTTGCAAAATTTGAAATTCACCCGAATGGAAGAAATTCTTCAATGTTCTTGGCAAATTTTCAATCCTCAATACTTGCTCAAAGCCAATGCTTTTTTTGTAAACAATTCACCCTAAACAATAAGAAAGATTCGTTTTTATGAGAAATAGATTAAACGAAAGACTTGAAAAAATTTGCAACATTTAATTCGAACAAGATTAAACGAACGACTTGTAAAAAATCGAATTTCTCAAACACTTGCCCGACCGACTTGAAGCTTTGAAAGAGAGAAGAAGAAAGAGGAATTTTGAGCAAAAGGAGGCGCCCAAAGAGAGAAGAAGAAAGAGGAATTTTGTATTGTGCTAGGGTTTACATTTGGATTGGGTGAAAATGTAATAAAATTGAATTTTGCATGCGGTGAAACTGTAAAAAAACAAAATTTGGTTGTTCAAAATTAATGGCCGATTTTAATGTGTTTCATTTTTATTTAAATTTGTCATTTAAGTAATGTTCATATTTTGGTCTAATTGATTCATTATTTTGTTCAATATTGTGAATTTAGTGAAATTGCCAATTAATTGGTTTTTTACACTATTACTCGAACCACTATGTATTTGACATAGTGGTTCGAGTCATTGAAGAAAATTTGGTTTAATACACTATTAGTCGAACCACTATGTATTTGATATAATGATTCGAGTAAATCCTACAAAATTGGTTTTTTACACTATTAATCTAACCACTATGTATTTGACATAGTGGTTCGAGTAATTGAACAAAATTTGGTTTAATACACTATTAATCGAACCACTATGTATTTGACATAGTGGTTTGGGTAATTGAACAAAATTTGGTTTAATACACTATTAATCGAACCACTGTGTATTTGATATAGTGATTCGAGTAAATCCTACAAAATTGGTTTTTTACACTATTAATCGAACCACTATGTATTTGACATAGTGGTTTGAGTAAATCCTACAAAATTGGTTTTTTACACTATTAATCGAACCACTATGTATTTGACATAGTGGTTCGAGTAATTGAACAAAATTTGGTTTAATACACTATTACTCGAACCACTATGTATTTAATTTGATTTAATTAAATTTGATTTAACTTAATTTAATTTAATTAAATTTGATTTAATTCAATTTGAATTTGGTTCAATTTAATTGGAGTGGTTCGTTCAATTTAATTTACTTTAATCGAACCACTATGTATTTGACATAGTAGTTCGAGTAACCAAACAAATTTGGTTTAATACACTATTAATCTAACCACTATGTATTTGACATAGTGGTTCAAGTAACCAAAAAAATTGTGTTTTTTAAATGATTAATAGAGGAAATTAGTGGCTCAATTAATATTTGCAAATTCGTTTAATTATTTACAATGGCTAGTTTAATTTCAAACAGTTTCAATTCAATATACCTAAAATCATTCAATTAAACGATCTTCATTTTTCCTCTATTAATCGAGACTCATTTATCAATTTAATTACTTTTATCAATTTATATGATTTGTTGGATAAATCAATTGTTAAATAATAGTATAAATAAATAGAATATATCATCACTCCATCATTAACTAATCATTTCTCCATGATCGAGTCAAAATAGTGTAGAAAATGTTACTTTATTATCTTTTATGGTCGAAAAATACACATCAAAGTGTTAGATGTTAAAAAATTATTTCCTTAAATATTTTTATGTAATATGGGCTGGGCTCTCATTTAAATATTGAGACTTATCATTCCATGAACCAATTGCCAAATAGTTGGACATGATTAGGGATGAACATTAATCAAATTGATTCAAACCACAGGTTAATTACATGTTCATATGTAGTTAACATGTTGACTAGCGGTTTAGTCGATTAACCACATCGAATGGTTATTCATCGTATTTATATGTTAATATGATGCAATTAATAGGTTTACTGTTGATGTGTATCCATTAATAAGATTACTTAATCTTAAATCATTATAATCATAGTATGACAACACATCAAATGCAGACATATTAACATATGGGCAAAAACTTATATACTAAAGTACATAAGGATACGGATCTAGGTGTTATATATATATATGCGTAAAAACTTATATATCCCTGGGGTACATAGGGGCACGGATCTAGATGTTATATACATGTTCTTTAGGTGTTATATATATATACTCTATAGGTGTTATGTTTTTTGATGTTATAAATATACCCTACAGGTTATCATATGTATATAAGAGTATTCATGTGATACCTAAATATACATGATACCTGTAGAGTATATATTTAACACCATATGATGATTAATTTGAAGACACAATGCCCTGAGGCACACAATGTTACTCTAACATATGAATAGGAGACTATATGTCATGTTGACTATTGATGTGTAGAACATTTTCTAACGATCAAAATATATGATAGTAACAACATGGTCAAATTGCTAGGTTAAAATCTTAACTTTTGTGAGACTTCACCATTTTAGGTAAATACTTTTTAATGATAAATTTAACCATAATTTTGTTAATTGAGTGCAATTTTAATCATTTTGTAAGCTAAATGAAGGATTTAGCAACAATACACACTATCCCAAATAAAAGATTAAATTCCTACATGTGAATTTCATGTCCACCTAAGCAAGACTTGTGATTCTTTAATAAACTGAATAATTTCTTCATATGGATCACATGAAGCTCTTGGCTTATAAAATGACATCAACACATTAATAATATTGAAATAAAAGATGAAACACCGTGAAGCTAGACAATCCACCAAAAATACTCGAAAAGCCGTGGCAAAAAACACGATAACCATCAGAATCTATGGCATCGATTGTCCATGAATGTACCAAAACACACGTAAATGAAATAGAGAGTTGCGGCGAATGTATTTCACTAAATGCAATATGGATTTTAGATAAGTTTGAGTAGATAAATTATGGCTATTTCACACAAAGAAGAGCCAACTAAATGCAGTAATAAATCCACATGCAGCCTCACATTAGCTTAGCCAAGTAGTTTATTAGCATCAAGCTCTACAATCGTAGAAAAAACGAGTAACAGTAGCAATAAGAATGCTCAAGTACGTAGAAAAACCGGATTTCTCATCCAAGAATCCATTAAAGAAAAAAGATACAACGAGACAAAGATTGCATGTGACTTTTAAATGTAATGCTTCATTAGTGATATTACACTGTCATTGAAAAAAAGAGAGAAAAATGTTCTCATGATTCAAAAAATAGTAGAAACACAGAAATGCAGAACAGAAGATGGATGTTTTTACCTCTCGAATAGTTTGATGGTTCCCGGCTCAGACATGACACACAAAGTTGCAGTGCTTGCACCTCCATGTGTTGATCTGGCAGCAGTATAGGGCGAAGCTATATTACATGTTGTCTTTCTCGTTATTCCTTAATCTTTACGATGATCCTTCTTTGATGGCTTTGATTTTCTTCTTGGAGCAGAAGGATCGACCAATGGGCCAGACCATGTTTGAATTGGTTCTTTGGCGTATGAAAAATTCATAGAAGTAAACGGTACATCACGAGGATCAAAGGTTGGATCCATATGATGAGACGACCCCAATGGAAAACCAATGCCTCCATCCTGGTGTGGAGGTGGAAACTTTTCACTTTTGCTCTTTGCATTCGCATGACTAATAAGACGTCGTCTCTGTTTCATAAGGGAAAAAGCAAGTTATAGCAGCTTATATAGATATAATAATTACCTTGTTCGATTGTAAATGGCTAATAATGAATGCGGGCTCAAATCAAGATTTCACATATGGTTACTCTCTAAACTATATCATTGAGGTTTTTTCGTGTTTCCTAATATCATTTCTTGTCATTCATGATCCTTAAATCCTACTAAAAGAGATATGAAAAGTATGTTACAGAAAGATATAGCAGTGTTTTCAATTGTACAAAGGGGTATAAATAATGTAAATATGTTGTAAAACACGCAATCATAGTATCATATGAAGGTACCAAGAAATAGTAAAGGATATCAAAAGACATACATCAATATTGGCTTGGAGCTCAGCATTGGCTTCAGGAGCAGGCATGGCCCGCATTCCCCGATCCCGTGGACGTGTTTTCTTGACAGTATCTCCTTGAGTTTTACCAGCAGCCCTTAACCTACAATCACATAAATCGTGTCAAGTATTAACAGAAATCGTAAAAGCATGATCATTTTGCAAAAGCATAGCATATAAATGCACATCATATCTCTAAGGTTGTGTTCGGATGGAGGGATTTGAGGAAGGTTTTCCTAGTAGTAAATCCATTGATGGTGTTTGGATTGTTATGAATTTGAAATTCATCACTTTCATTTTGAATTAAATTTTGAGCAATACAGACGGACTTGAGTCAAATTTACAACCTAATAGAATTTAAAGATGGAGGTGTACAAGGACATTTAAAACAGTTTTTTGCACATACCTGCGAGCTTCCTCATCACGACGCTTAGCATCCATCTCCTTACTTGGTGGATACTTTGGAAGGCTAGAAGGTTCACAAGCAATTGGTTTGGTAGTGAAGAACTGTCATAGGAAAAAAATATATAACCGAAAACCTTCAGCATATCTATTCTATTATTACCTATATAAAAGTATGAATATTTCTTACAAAATATGGATTGCCTAATATATCCTTACTAAAGATTTTATTTAAGGTTATAATAATAATTTATGATTTTCATATTTAAATAATTTTACATTAGAATTCTGAACCAAAATCAGATAAAATACTATTTTGAGTAGGACTCTATCATATTAGGACTCTCATTTACTATAGATTTTTTTTTTAATGTAATTTAATTTAATATAAATTGTATATCCTTGTAAAAAATTATTATTTAAGGTTAATAGTAATATAATATTTTTGATCTAAAAAATTCATCCTCCACGTGCAAGGCACGTGCTGATACTCGTAATAGGAAACGTATGAAATTATGAAGGGTTCTTTAAAGTGCTCCAAAAGTTATGCACAAAAATTTCATAAAGAAAACAGCCTTCTCGATTCTAGCTAGAAAGGAAGGTTGAGAGAGAGAGAGAGAGTGCTTACTTCACTGTTCAATGCAGCTGTAGCAGTTTGACGCTCACTTGGATCGATTGCAAGAAGAGAATCGATTAAAGGCAATGAAGATGGAGGAAAATCTTTGAAAGTCTCCTTTATACACCTTTTATATGAATGTTGTGGTTTGAACATGGTTGCATGAGGAAGCTTTGCCTTTTTCCAATATTCTTCTGATGGAGAACCACATAGCTTGAAAATCCTGTGAAGCTGTTCCACCTAACCACCATTTACAACATCCAGTTTGGAACCAGTAATTTCAGGATACGAACGTTATTGAGATGGAGGAAACACAGATTTTGAATTCCAAGGATTTGAAAATCGTAATGAATAGGAAAAAGTTCAGTCTAGATGTCACATCAATGTTGGAGAAGTGAACTTAAATGTAGTAATATGTTATGAGAAGTTAGTGCGTTGTATGTAAGGGTAAGGGTAGGGTTGGATCGTAGTAGAACTTTTAAAGACACTTTCGTAAAGCAAATGAGGATTGGAATGTTAAGATCCCAAATCTGGATGGGTGAATCCCATACCAAATGTACCCTAAATCTACATGTGAGGCTAAGCCATTGCACCATGATGAAGTAACATGAGAGTAAACGAACCAAATAATGACCCTCTATGGACGATACACAAGCCTATTTGACTGTGTCATTAATTCTAAGGAAACAAACACAACGTTCGATTATCTGTTCAATAGGTAATTTTCAATGTTCTAAATCATAACTACATCAGATCATCATTTTCATAGCTTAGATGATAGTTCTCAGCTATACAGTCCATATTCAACATAGCTCTTTCAGGTTATTGAATTTGAGAGCACAAAATGAGAAGAAAAATGAAGGTTCTAATCATGTACCCGAGAACAAAGTCCTTAACGAAGGTGATTCAAATGAAAAGGTACGGAAAGTATAAATACGAGCAATTTTGGATTGAGGTATTTGGAAATACAAGATTTGAAATGAATGCAAATACACTCATATTTCAAATTCACATCAACCAAACACCACCATGGCATTCACTATCCCTCCATCCAAACACAACATAAAGTTCGGAACTACAAGTTATTACCTCAGTTCTCCCAGTCATGATGGGCTTCCCAGCAAACAGCTCAGCTAAAATGCACCCAGCACTCCACAAGTCCACACCTACACCATACTCAGTGGCACCTAGAAGCAGTTCCGGTGGCCTATACCAAAGAGTAACCACACGGCTAGTCATCGGCTGCTTGTTATTAGGGTCAAAGGTCGAAGCTAATCCAAAATCAGCAATCTTAAGAACCCCTCCATCATCAATAAGGAGATTTGATCCCTTGATATCACGGTGCAAAACATGGCGGTCATGGCAGTGTTCAAGGCCAGACAATAGTTGATGCATATAGCATTTGACCTACATATACCAATCAGATAACACAAGCATGACGAAAAGTCTCAAAAACTGTAAAAAAAAAAAGTTTAAATAGCTAACATCATCCCACCTGAGGCTCAGTAAACTTGATTTCAGGGCTCGAAGCAAGGCCAGCCAAATCATGCTCCATATAATCAAATACGAGGTATAAACTACATGACATTCTTGATGTCACCAGTCCATGCAACTTCACCACATTTGGGTGATCCAAGCGGCGTATAATCAATATCTCTCGCGCCATAAACCTCACGCTCTCAGGTTCCGAATTATCAAATCTAACTTTCTTTAATGCTACAATCTTTCCTGTTATGGCATCTCTGGCTTTATACACATTACTATAAGTACCTTGCCCAATCTACACATAACCACGAAGAACCAAAAAGCATGAATAAGAACTAGCCGATAAAACTAACATATTGTAAAGGGAAAGTAAAGCAATAAACTCTTCTTGCCTTATCAATTTTTTCAAATGAATCAGCTCGACGAGGTGTCCATCCATTGATAGCCTCTCCGGCCACAGCAGAGAGCCAAGACGGCCATCCAGCCGCCACTTGCTCTCCATGGATGTTCTTGGGAGGATTGCTTAGCCTCGGATTTGGACGAGGCCTCCTTCTTTCGCCTCTTGGACGCCTTGCATTCTCGTTCTTTCCCCCCTCATCCTTCTTTTCGCCACCATTCTGAACTTCACCACCACCATCTCTCTCCTCTGATTTACTTACTGAACCAACCACTACTTTCTCTCTCCTCCCTGATGGTACAGATAAATCTTTCTCTCCAACCTTATCTCCCTCCCTTCCAACTACAAAATCGCCACTAGGTGGCCCAGTTGACCGAGTCTCTTTCCCAAAAACACACCCCATTTCTCAACAACCCAAAACCTCATTTCTCAACACATACTACACACTTGCACCACATTCACAACCCACCACCAAACAAAAATTCAAGAAAATCCAATCAAAGCTCTGCAGCATAATTACAAAACATTGAACTTCAAAAGCAGATCATCCAAAACTTCAAATTTGAGCAAACAGAGCAAATGGGCCATAATTAATCATCCAGAAAAAGACATTCATACATGCAGTTCACAACAAATTATCGAGAAAAAATAACGTCTTGCAGCACAATTAAAATAAAAACCCTAGCTTTACTGCCCGAAGAAGTAGAAGTAGCAATTATTGAAAGACCACAATTTAAGGAAGTCAAAAAAAACAAGCTAAGACAACATACCTACAAAAAGCAAAGACAATAATATAAACAGTTCAAACTGTTATTACAAGATTTTATTGCGCCTTCTTTTTTTCTGCTTACTTTTCTTGTGGGATTAAAGAAAAGATCAGACAAGTTAAACTAAAGTTCGCAAAGTTGAATTCCCACTTTCAACTTTGGTGAAAAAATATTGAAAATAAAAAATGGTGCTTCGTGTTAGAAATGAAAATGTGAGTGGGGCAAATGATCGAACAGCAGATCTGCGCTTGTGAGTGTTCGATTTGCTCTTATTTTTTGGCAAATAAAATAAAATGGTTGGAGAGAGAAAATCTCCGGAGAGAGAAAGTGAGAGAGTAGATTTTGACTGATAAAATATGGAACTCTCTCACTTACACTGTTGCAACTCAAACGAATTTCTTATTATCTTCTTTTCCTTATTATTTTTTTTCTCTTGTTTTTATGTTTATATTTAAATCTAGTTATTTTTGGTAATTTACTAACTTTTTTTCTTAATTATTTTATAAATACTTTTGCTTATATATATTTGTATATTGCATAGTTTATATTTAGAGGAGGTGTCTTGTGAATCAGGTGATAACCATGCATCCGGGTTGGACCCGAATGAATCTACCTACTTTCCTTTTATTTTTTCTGCATTTGATATTTTATTTTTGGTCTTGGTTTTTATGTTATGTTAGACATACTCTAATGTTATGTTAGTCTTACTTTTATGTTAAGATTTCATACATTTAACTTAACCAAAAAAAAAAAAAACATTTTAGTGTTGACACATTTTTTACATGTACCTTTACATGGTATCATTCATATCTTTATGTGATATTAGTCATACCTTTATATTAATATAGTCATATCTTATAGGGTTAATTGTCAGAGAAATCACAACTTTTACTCAAATTGTCATTTTAACCAAACTTTTCATTATTGATCAAAATAACATCACTTTATGTATTTAGTGTGTTTTTCGACTATGATAGCCAAAAAAATATTAATTATTTATCGATATGCAACTTTTCACCAAAGTTTTTTAGGTTTTTTTTTTGTTTCTCCCCCCTCCCCTCCACAACCTCCAAACTTATTAATAAAAATACAACTTTTTGAAAACTAGTTTTGTTCGAAAAACATATTAATATATAAGGTTGTGTTATATTTTGACCAATAGTGAAAAGTTTGGTTAAAATGACAATCTCGGTAAAGGTTGTAATGTTTTTGGCAATTAACCTACCTTATATTATATATAAAGGTATAGCTAACATATCTAAATGTAAGACTAATATAACTCACATTACTAAAATGTATGAAAGTATAGTTAAAAATTCTAAAGGTATAGAACTAGGATATAAATGTATGACTAACATATCATCAAAGTATGTCTAATATAACATAAAAATATGATACCTAGAGCGAATTTGGGTGGGTTTGAATGCACTCACTCAGGCGTGTGGGGTGTGTGAGAGCGTTTTAGACACGCGTGCAAGCGCATTTTCAAGCTCATGGGCCGAGTCGATGCATGGATCTAATAATTTTTTAATTTCATTATCAAAATTCATTCTCTAGCAATAACCTTTTTATACAATTTTATTTATTCATCAGCTATGTATAATTTTGAGTTTCTTTCAAATAGTTATCCCATCCCTGGATCAGCGCTCCCGATCCAATAGGATTGTGCGGGGAAGTTGCACGCTAAAGATGAATTTGTTGATGTCAAAATGGCTCTGCTCGCTAAAGAGCGAAAGTTGAAAGTGTTGGTCCGGTCCAAGAGCACAATTAAATAATATTTCATTCTGGTTGTTGCGCCCTATGATTGAAGGAAAGGTTGAGTACTTTCTTGCGATATGTTATGATATTTGTCAAATGTCAATCTCAAACAAGTCTCCAACAATAAAACCTAAAGTGAAGATTCTTCACACTTATTTTGATCACTTTCATTCTTTTCTTTTTACCCACTCCTAAGCAAAGAAATGAGATTACGAAACAACCCAAAAAAAAAATCTTGTAAGATATTATCACAAATTTAAATATTGGTTAATTCATAACCCATGCACTACACCATAGAAATACACTTACAAAAATGGATTATGAGTTGTTAGTAGTAGAGCTTTTATAATTTGTTGTGGAAACAAAAAATCCTTCCTAAGACCATTGCAAAGGATATTGTCGGTCCATATTCAAAGTCCATTTAATCAGATGTAAACGATCTACTTTATAATATGATGAAATATCAAATGTACAAGAATCATTTTAACTTAATAATACAATGAAACAAGATGGATGAAATCATTATCACACACAATATGTTTTGTTAAACAATCTCATTCGAATTTTTGGTTTCTGAGAGATATTAAATAACAATATCTACAATCTTGCAAATTTGGATTACCATTGATAACATTATAATCTCTAGCGAAGCTTGCATATATATGTTCTCATGATCATCTATTTGCATAGTTTTATTATCAAACTGCATATATATATATATATATATATATATATATAATAACAAAAAAAGTTGAATATAAGATATGGTGATGGCAACCAACAAGATGTAATATAGCTAGTGGTGGCTAACGTTGACACTGTCACAATAGGTCACTTCTAATTGTTGACAAACACTACAAACTAATTTTAAGATATTATATATGAAAATTCAAACAATATTCATCCAAAAATGAGAGAGTGAATATTACTATTCCAGGTTGTCCTGATCCCTCTTTTCAACCATAAATTAAAAGGCTGTATAAAATCATAGCAAAATTGAGCTGTTAAGTTAGGTAAAGTATGCGTGAAATGCAATTATGCAACACTTGAATATATGATATTTTTATACGATGATATTGATTTCTCTCTATTCATTGTCGATATCGACATATATGTTTTGTTGTATATTAAATGATTGAATTTGATTTTCTTACTAGAATCCCAAAATTATACTTAAAGTAAAGTACTCAATAAAACCCTAACTTTCAAGTAGTCATTATTAACCTAATCTATCTTATACAAGGTTTAACTTTTAGTGAGTTCCTTAATCAACTACCAAAATATATCTAATAAATATTCCAAATTTCTTTTTTTTTTTTTGGGGAAATTTCTTAAATGACTGGGCCGATTGTGGGTCCATTTATATCTACCACTTACTAAAAAGCCCAAATGAGCCCAATTAATCTTCTAAAGATGGGTTTATGTATATCAATTCCTTTTTATACAATCCAAAATGATATGTGGGCCAATTGTAGGCCTTAGGGATGGAAACCCATGACCAATAAAAACAGGGATAAATTCTTTAAAAAATTAAAATAATTACACCATAACCAAATTAGTGACCAAAAACAAAAAAACAAAAATTTGAAAAAAAGAAAACCATTTTTCTTGCATGTGAAATTACCAATTCTATTTGACATTTCATCACAAATTCAAATAAACTGTATACACATGACCTGCATTAAACATAATGAAATATACATATCTGAAACATCAAATGAAATAGAAAATCTGAACCCACTTTCTTGCCATATGCACAACATAAGAAACCCTAATTATATTCACACAACATGCACAAGCAATAATACTTAAATATTTACCAACACAACACACACTTCAACTTTCTTGCAAATTAAATAATCAATCTACTTTGGGATCTTCTTAGAGATGGAGTAAACGGAGAGCAAAACCAAGAAGACGAGGACGATGGAGGCGAACAAGGAAACGACAATGGAGGCTCCGACGTGCCTGCAGAACTTGTCGTAAACATCGCAAACTTTTCCCCACCCGAGATGAGAATTACCCTTCAAACCCGTGTAAGCAATTGCAGCTGCTGATCCAGTTGCTGCAGCCACAATTCCTAGCAGTATCTGAAGATCAAAGTGTAAAATTAATTCTATTTTTAATTGTTTCTTGCAAAATTTGTGAGGACTAATAATCAATTTGGATAATTAATAACAACTTACAACATCAAGTATAACAAAATGTGACAAGAATTTTGGAGAGAAGGCAGGTTTGAGGAGGGCATAGAATGATAAGAGGGTGGTGATGATGCTGTACAACCATGTCACTGAGAGTGCTGCTACAAAGTATCTGCATTATAGGGAAATAAATACATTATGTTTTATAATTCAAAATAAAATAATAAGATATTATATGTTTATGAATTCTATCAAATTAATGAGCAAATTAACATTGCAATCAATGTGAAATCTGTTTATGATGATAGCATATTTGCCCTGTAAAATCCAAAAAAATCCCATACCCGAAAATCATACAAATTTATTTATAGGTAAATTTCAATTTCCGCTCTATATGTAAGACCCTTTTTATTTTTTAACAATCATAAATACATTTTCTAATTTTTGTCTTATATGTTTTAATATTTTCCAATTCCAGTCAAGTTTTTCAATTTTAATCATGTATGTCACAAGTTTTTTTTTTTTTCCAATCTTCAGTCCAATTTTGATTGGAATATATTAATCCAAAATCGCAGATGCCGTGTGAGGTTTCCTCCGATGGTCATCTGACCAAAATTGGGTTGAAATTGGAAAAAACTTGAAACATATGAGATCAAAATTGGAAAACGTACACTTGATTGTTTAAAAAAAAACTTTTTGATTAAAATTGAAATTAACTTTTATGAATATATCAATGTTACAACGAAATAATTTCATCAATTGTTTTAATTACTACTGCTTGAAAATGAAGTGATCATGAGGACCAACTTTAATTTGTTCTCTTTTGTAGCTCCTGATCACAAATTTGAAAAAAATTAATTTGTGCTTTGGAAAAGAGAGTTTAGTAAATGATAATTAATTCACAAATTTAATAGCAATATATATTACTTAATATAATATAATGTTACCTATCATTTTCAATTTTATTTTAATTAAATCGATTACTTTTATTAAGAGTACTACATACACCATTTCGTGCTCATGAAGGAATATATATATATATACACACACACAACCGATATAAAAAATAACACATCTGAATTTGATAAAAATCAAACAAAAACTAAATCAAATATAGCAATTTATATATGTTAGAATTGATTAATTACTCGACTTATTTTTGTAATCTTAATTCTTAATTAATATTACCAAAGGGATAAGTGGCAAGAGGGAGCCAATACTTATTAGTTATTACTAAATACTAACTAATGAAACTAAACAATTTATAAGCTTGCATGATTAATGAGCTTCAATTAGCTAATTATTCAATTATTATTGTCGATACTTTTTTAATGATTAAAATCCTACACTTTTTGGAGCATCAAGAATCGATTATCTCACGATTTATAGAATATATAAACACTAATAAAAACTAGTATTTCTTTCCAACTCAGATCCTCTAACGCAAATCAATCTCCAGTCTCATTCATGTAACACTATTAAAACGACATAATAATTTCAATATTAATTCAAAACCATCAATTAAAATTAATGTCTAAAGTTCCCGTTTTAACAGTGATATGTGTGTCTATATATATATGTGATTAGTTTCATTTTTAATCATACCCTATAGGTGTTATCTGATTTTGGTCATGTTATTTTCTGATCATTATCAATTTTAGTCATATAATTGAGAAATGTGTCCAATTTCAGTCATTTTTCATCGTAATCACAATTTTCCGACCATGAAATTCGGTGGCAATTTTGTGATACTTGATGAAAAGTGGCTGAAAATTTGGAATCAAATACCAAAATTGGACATGGTTCTCAATGCAGGACTAAAATTAATAATTGGAAAATAACGTAATTAGGATCCGACACCACCTTTAGGACATGACCAAACATGAAATTAATCCTATACATACATCTATATAACACATAATTGTGAGATGAAGGATATATCCTAATCATTTATGTGATATTTATTGTGATTTATTATTTTTAGGCATGCATGAATTTTATATATATATATATATATATATATATAGCGTGAGTGCATAGAGAAACTGACATGAAAGCTGGTGAGTGATTAAATTTGGCAGATGCAGAAGCTTTCTGTGTTTGTTTGCTGGTGACAATGACCACAACTGCCACTAAGGCCGAAGCAAACAGCAGAAATCTCAACACCACCTCTGCCACCGCTATGTACTCCGTTGGCGGCGCATCCACCGGTGGTTTCACCTCCGGTGGTGGTTCCTCCACCGCTACTTCCGGCTCGGTCGGTTCCTGGGTTTCCACCACCTCCTCTGCCTCCGGAGCTGGCGGTGCAGTCTCTATGGAGGCCATGATATGTTTAGTTAGTGTGTGTAGTGTGTGTTATATATCCCTAATATGATATATATATATATATATATATATCTCTAAGTGTGGATGATAATTTGGGTAAATGGAAGTGGTGTATATATAGAAAGGTTTATGTTGTTTTGGTTGGAATTCTCAATTGGTACTTGTTGCAAAAGTCTTTTGTTGTTGTTGTTTTTTTTTTTTTTGAGCAGTTTATATTTATTCATGTCACTCATAGGATGTAGATAACTTAGATATCGTGAAACATGAAACAATACGAGAAATATTAATTTTAGTCCATCTCATAATTTAAGTCTTATCTAATCTTGATGTACTAATTTTTGAGTAGGTCTTGTGTGAGATCGTCTCACGAATCTTTTTTCGTGAGACGAGTCAATCTATAACCCACACTTAGTAATTAATTTGAAATTTTGTGGATATGAGTTCAATTCATGGGTAATAAGGATTCGTCTCACGGAAACTATTTGTGAGACCGTCTCACATAAGTTTTTGTGTTAATTTTGCAACTCTCATTTAGATTTCTTAATTATCGATTTTTTTTTCAATTTTAGTCATTTTTCATTGAAATAACCAAAATTTCTAACGTGACTATCAAAATTTGGTTGGCATATTAGATTTTCTACGGCGGAATTCCCGATGACCACATCGGTGATTTTGGTGATTCCGATAAAAAAAGTCTGAAATTGAAAAAAGTTTGACAACTAATGAAAATTTGGAAAATGCAAAGTTAATTCACGTAATCGAATTGGATAAACCCTAATTTACCAAACTAAAAATATATTTTCCTTGAAACAATTCACGTTGTTTATCTATTTCGATAAACCCTAAGTTATCAAACTGAAAATATATTTTCCTTCAAACAAGTAACGTTGTTTATCAATTATGTATATATAAGAAAAGACAAAAACTTATATACCCCTGGGGCACATAGAGACACATATTTAGATATTATATACATGCTCTTCAGGTTATATATATACTCTATAGGTGTTATGTGTTTTGGTGTTATAAATATACTCTACAGATATCATATATATATAAGAATATACATGTGATACCTGAAGAGTATATACATGATATATGTAGAGTATATATTTAACACCATATATGATTAATTTGGGGGCACCGTGCCCCTGGGGCACACAAGTGTCACTCATAAGAAAAAGATGTTTTATATTCAATCCAATTTTTTTATGTGAAGGATTATGATCATGGATATGAAGCAATTATCTAATGAGTGACATTTGTGTGCCCCAAGGGCATGTTGCCCCCAAATTATCATCATATGATGTTAAATATATACTCTACAAGTATTATGTATACACTCTTCAGTATCACATGTATATTCTTATATACATATGATACCTGTAGAATATATTTATAACACCAAGAAACATAACACCTATAGAGTATATATATATAACACCAGGTTAAATTCAATTTTAGTCCATTTAAAAAGACATTGTCCAATTTTCATCCACATTGGAAGTGGTTTTCACTTTTAGTCCAATTAAGTCAAAAATCGTCACTATTTGGTCCATTTTTGTCACTATTTCATCCACCATGGAAGCGATTTTCAATTTTCAGTTTTCAATTTTAGTCAAATTAGGACAAAAAAAGGACCAAATAGTGACGATTTTTGGCTTAATTGGACTAAAATTGAAAACTGCTTTTATGGTGGACGAAAATTGGACAGTGGCTTTTTAAATGAACTAAAATTGAAATTTTCTCATATAACACCTGAAGAGCATGTATATAACACCTAGGGTTATATAAGTTTTTGCCTTATCTAATAGCATAAGTTTCTAATTACGTATAAGATGTAATATTAAATTTTTTGTGAGGTCATGATCATTAATTTACATCAATTATCTTACTAATTGTTAGCTCAAACAACTCTTGTGAATAGTTGATCTTCCATCTAGTTGTTGCTTGTCAGATAATTATTCTGTATATAAAATTCATCTTATAATAAGTGAGTTCAAACTTGCGAATCTCTATTCAAATTATATCCTTTAGGAAATACATTTATAAACTAATAAAATAATCTCAATTTGGATATATGTGAGACAAACCTTCAACGCAAATGCTCCTATGCATTTAGGTGCACGAATCTGAATTGGTGCAACTGGAGTGACCCGACTCGGATACGTGCACCTGGGTCACCTGGGTTTTTTTTTTCCGCTTCAGGCTGTTACCTTTATGTTGTAAGGATGTGACCTTTATGTTATATAAGTGTGACCTTTATATATAAATATTATGACCTTCATATTCAGTAACTTAGGAAAAAATGAAGATCTTCAGGTTTTTTCGCTTCAGATTGAGACTTTTATGTTGTATTGTTGTGACTTTTATATACAATTCTTGTGACCTTTATGTACAAATATTATGCCCTTCAAACTGTAATTTTTTTTTCTAAGTTAGAGTATATAAAGGTTATTACATTTATAAATAAAATTCACACTTATATAACATAAATGTCACAACCATACAACATAAAGGTAACAGTCTGAAGCGAAAAAATAAAATTCTAAAAAAATTAAAAAAAAAAAAGTGCACGGATCCGGGTCAACCCGGACCCGATCCGAATTGTATGTGCACTAGTTGCACATGAGACTAACTCAACCTTCAATTATTTGAATTCGGATAAAGTGAATTAATTTAAAATAAATAAATATATATAAACAACTTTAATTTTCATATGTGGACTTCAAAAATACAAGAAAATGCATATATTAGATACCATATGATATACACAAAATCCTATATTCTCTACTATATTTTACATTTATGGTTTATTTTATTAATACAAATATATATATATTATGTATATATATCATGCACGTGTACAAAAAAATTATATGAAATATATGTGTTGATATATAAAATAAAATATGAGATCAAAACACAGTAAAAGTTAGATGATCTACTTGGCTTAAAGGATATCTAATTGAATTTTCGCAATATTATTTTTTTGTATAGTTGTTCATTAATAAATTTTGACACTTCTAATAACTTCAATCCATGTTGATGAATATTAAAAGTTGATTAAATATTTCTGTCATTTTATCACTTACTTTTTATATTCAAAATCTGATTATTTGAACTTCACATATATTTTAATTTTTTTGAGCAAAGTTCAAATTAATGTTTTATTATGAATGGAGACAATTACTCACTACTTGAACTTTAGTTAATTTAAGTAATTCATGTACAACTTTGTTTCTAAACCTACCCCTGTTTACTCTCTCTCTCTCACACACACATATATGTAGAAGTATATATTAGTTGATGTGTGTCTTGCAACCAACAATATTGTTGGTTTAATATTCAAATGCCTAAAAATCTTCAATGATTTGAGGCTAGCTATCATCTTTCTGTCATGATATATAAGTAACAACTACGAGATATTCTTCAAATGATTGATTGCACACAAAAAATAAGTTAGGAATTAAAAACGTAAAAACGAACAAAACCATATTTAGAGAACTAAAAGTGTAATTTCTCCTTCTAATTAATAATACTGGATTTAAACTCAAATTAAAGGATTATTATATGGAATGGTATATGGATAAGAAATTACTACATTAGTTCTCCTAGTTCTTTTATATATATATATATATAGTTAGTCTCCTGTGCACCAGTTGCACGGATCTGTGATCCGTGCAACTGGGCCGCGCGCGGGCTGGGCCGGCCCGTGCCTCTTTACTTATTTCGCGTGTTTTGGTCGTTACTCTCACGTTATGTTAGGGTTACTTTCGCGTTATGTTAGGGTTACCTTCGCGTTATGTTAATGTGACCCTATATCCAGATTTCATACCCTTAGTTTAAAACCACTAAACTAAAATCTTAATCATACCCTCATGTTATGTTAGAGTTACCTTCATGTTATGTTAGAGTTACCCTCATGTTATGTTAGTGTTACCCGTGTTAACATGAGGGTAACTCTAACATAACATGAGGGTAACCCTAACATAACATGAGGGTATGACTGCTTGAGCGAATCTTGGTGGGTTTGAGCGCCCACCAGGGTAACACGGGTAACCCTAACATAACATGAGAGTAACCCTAACATAACATGAGGGTAATCCTAACATAACATGAGGGTATGACTGCCTGAGCGAATTTTGGTAGGTTTGAGCGCACCCACCAGGCGCGTGGGGGCGCGTGAGAGCGCGTTGGGGTGCGTAAAAACACGTGTCAGAGGCGCGTGGGGCGGGTCGACCCGGGTGCATGGATCCTAGATCCATGCACCAGTTGCATAAAATATTTTGCCATATATATATATATATGAGTGACTATTGTGTGCCCCAGAGGTATGGTGTCCCCAAATTAATCATCATCATATGGTGTTAAATATTATTTGTCCTGACTTCAATCTTCTTTTTCTACGATGCCGATTGGAATTCTCCGATTGAAAATACCTGCAAAAACAAAGAACACCGGGGATTTTTCCCGGTGAAGAGACTTCGACGCTCAAGTCAGTAATCTAGGAAAAACTTGCTATTGTTTTTTTTTTTTTCAATAGTTTTTATGTATAATTTCATGTGTGTGTGAATAGAAAGATAAGGGTTATAAATACTCCCTGAAAAACGTGGCAGTTAGATTTTCTCCTAAAAAAGTGGAAAATGGGCGAGATACTTGCGATCGTGGCGGTTGCTTCAAATTTGAATTAGTTCGCTTCGGATTTAGTTCGGCATCTCATCCTGAAAGTCGAATTAGTTCGCATCTGTCTTCCTATGAAGCGCGAACTCTCTTGTTCGCATACACGTTCTGCTTGCTCCTCTGTTCTGTTCGTGTCGGTTTGTTTTCTCAAATAGTTCGAATGTGGTCAGTTCGACCACATTAAAATATATACTCTACAGGTATCATGTATATACTCTACAGGTATCATGTATATACTCTTCAAGTATCACATGTATACTCTTATATACATATGATACCTGTAGGGTATATTTACAATACCAAAAAATATAACACCTATAGAGTATATATATAACACATGAAGATCATTTATATAACACCTAAATATGTACCCCTATGTGCCCCAGGGGTATATAAGTTTTTGCCTGGATATATATCACATAAATCATCGCAAAATCATTATATTTCTATATCTAATTATATTAAAGATCTATATTAATTTGGAAGATTACTTTATCTTTCAACAAATCCAAAAAATACGATTTTATTTATGTATGTATAGTAAAAGGCAAAAACGTTTATGACCCGACCCGTTCACGTGCCTAAAACGCGCCTCCCACGCGCATGCACTCATTCCCACGCGCTGAAAACTTGTGCTGAAGCTCATCCAAAATTCGCTCAAATAGACCAACCTTTGTGTATAGTTAAACCAACCTTTGTGTATCGTTAGACCAACCATGTGTAGGTAGATCTAACTATATACAAAGGTATGTCTAACATATATAAAGGTATGCTTAACTATATATAAAGGTATGTTTAAGTATACATAAATGTATGTCTAACACAACGTAAAAGTATGTCTAACATAACGTACTGGTATGTGCCAATATTCAAAAATCAAGCCAAAAAAAGACAAGACATGAAATTTGGGCAGAACTGGTATGTTTAACATAGCTTAAAGGTATGTCTAACATAACGTAAATGTATGTCTAACATATACTATTGGTATGTGATTTTTTTCAAAAATCATGAGTGAAAAAAAAAAAATAGTGCGGTCCCCCCTGACACGGATCCGACCCGGGTGCATGGATCTCCTGATTCACAAGAGACTTACTCATAGTAAAAATATGAAAATCTCATTTAGTTTCATGTTTATATATATATAGACTGAGCCATGAAAATTATTCGTGAGACCGTTTCACACAAGTTTTTGTGTTTAAACATATATATATATGCCATGATTTATATATGATTGAAATTTAAAGAAATTAAGTTGCATATATATCCAAATTAATCAGATCATAAACCTAAAACTAGTTTATAAAAAAATATAGTACATGTGCATACGAAAAGTATGGAAATCAACATCAAAGTAAGAAATTACTAAATTCATAATTCTCTTACCTAATAATACTTGTCATTATAGAAAGAGATTTTGTCCACTAATTTCAGCTTGTGGTAGCTGAAAAGTCCTCACTGGTTGATCCAAAGTCTATCTGCCACCAATTTCCTAATTTAATACTGAGTTACTTTCCCCTGTAACTGGGCCCGCACGGGCCACGCGTGGGCTGGGCTGGCCCACCCATCCAGTGCCTTTTTAATTTTTTCGCGTGTTTTGTTCATTACCTTCACGTTATGTTAGTATTATCTTCGCGTTATGTTAATGTGACCCCATCTCCAGATTTCATATCCTTATTTTAAAACCATTGAACTAAAATAACACGAAGGTAACACTAATATAACATGAAGGTAACACTAACATAACAGGAAAGTAACATTAACATAACATGAAGGTAAAAAACAATGTTAATCATACCTTCATGTTATGTTAGAGTGACTCTCACGTTATGTTAGGGTTACTTTCATGTTATGTTAGTGTTCTAATACTAACATAACATGAAGGTAACCCTAGCATAACATGAGGGTATGACTGTCTGAAGTGAATCTTGGTGGGTTTGAGCGCACCCACCAGACATGTGGGGACGCGTGAGAGCGCGTTGGGACACTTGAAAACGCGCATTAGAGACGCGTGGGACGGGTCGACCCGGGTGCATAGATCATCAGTTGCACAAAATATTTTGTCTTTACTATTTTAGCCCTTTTGGTTTGCATGGATATATTATTAGCTCAATTAATTGTTATCATTTTTTGAAGATCTTAAAATATTATATAGTTCACTTTTTATAGAAAGTAATATTAATATTTAGTTTAATCTTTTGAAAATATAAAAAACATCAAACAATAAATGATACTGATCTCTTGTCACATAGGCTAATTGCACTTTTCACAAGAATTAAAAATGTTATTGGAAATTAATATCGATGAAACTATAAAGTCAATTCTATATCATGTACATACCCTATCCCTACTTTACCCATATATATAAATATATATATATCTAATTAAAAATATAAATTGAATAGTAATTATTCTTCATTATATATTAGCTAAAGGGTTGTGGTGAACATCCAAAATTTGGATATCCAGAAAGTGGCTTTTTGTAATTATTAACAAAATCAACAATTAAAATGACTAATCTACCATTGTTCTTAAAAAAATCAAATTTTCATGCCCACATTTCATTTCATAGATTTGAATTTGAATTCATTTTTCTCTCTCTTTGTGCTACTTTCAAGGAACTACATCATTATTTCCACTCTCAAATACACAACCCTAATACCATATCTGAATTTTCCTTTTTTGTTAACTACCTTTTTAAATTTTTGATTTTCAAATATCATATTTCCCAATCATAAAAAAGCTCTTCCGATTTTATATCAATCTAAAATTGAAAATTTAACACTTCAAATCTCAATAAATCAAAAAATCTCAATAAATAAAAAAATCAATAAATAAAAAAAAATTAAATCTTCACGATACCGTATATGATTTTTCCTCTTCACATCTCAATAAATAAAAAAAATCAATAAATCAAAAAATTTAACTCTTCACGATACCATATCTGATTTTTCCTCTTCACAATCTCAATAAATCAAAAAATTTCAATAGATCAACCGATTATTCTGCCAAAATCTCAAACAAATCAGCCAATCATTTAGCCG
The DNA here is from genome assembly GCA_005771605.1 of Scutellaria baicalensis. Lineage (NCBI taxonomy): Eukaryota > Viridiplantae > Streptophyta > Magnoliopsida > Lamiales > Lamiaceae > Scutellaria > Scutellaria baicalensis. The sequence continues at coordinate 47,218,354 of CM016721.1, forward strand.
CCCCATCAACATTCATTGATAAGTGGTCAATGGATTACCATTTATCCCAATATGAATCTTATCAGATTTTGAGTGTGAATATGTATATGCTTTGGAAATAGCTTAATCATTATGTTACACAACAACTTAATCTTGATATTGCTCCGCTAAATAATCATTATGTTGCCTGATTTCCGTTTCAATTACATGGAGAAGTGTGCTTAGGCGGCTGCAAGTTAGGAAGGAACTAACTTCACTCATTTAGGCGTCATGATGCACTATTTTAATGGCCAAAAGCTATAAAGGCTTAAATGTTCTTTACTAATTAATTTTTATTTAATTTCAATTTCTGGATATCCAAATTTGGATACCTATCATTACCGTTAGCTAAATAAATGTTTATTGTAGAAATTGGAATATGTTTGAGATATCTGAAAATTACAAATATGCCTATATATTTCTGAGACATGAAATGTTTATATATATATATATATATTCACACATATGTTAAAGGGCATGATTATTGGATTATTTATTTGAAAACTAATTGGAAGAAAAATATAATAACTAGACTTGGGAGCACCCGGGGCACGGATATTTTAGATCGGTGCCCCCAACCCGCTCCATTGACCGACCCAGACCCGCTTTATTAAGTATATATATGTTTTTTCCCTAAATCGCGAGCTGAAGGATGAGAAGAAAAAAAGAAGTTCCGGCGAGCTGAGGGCGCGAGGAGAGAGAAATAAAACTTACCTTCTTTCGGCGAGCTGAGGGCGCGAGGAGAGAGAAAGAGTTTACCTTCATCAAGCTTTCAACTATTTAAAACAAAATCAGACGAAAATCAAACCATACAACAATTTACGAAAATCAGAGAGAAGGAGTTTACCTTACATCAATTTCAGAATTCCTTCTCCTCTCCTATTTCGATCATAGGGCAACAATTTCAGACGTAATCAACAGATAGATGATGATATGAATGGGAAAGAGGATCAAGAATCAAATACAATTTTGATATTATCAAGTGAAGAAGATAACGATAATACTGCAACATCAACCTTTTTTTAATCAAATCATTGAAATGATAAATGAAGGATGTTGGTCCCAAATGGCAGTAGGCTTGGGGGGGGGGGGGGAATAAACCTACACAGTTTTCAAACTTTTCTTTTAAAACCGGATGATTAAATCACTCAGGCAGTTCGCTAAAGAGCTTACTGTCCTGAAGGTTATTGCTTGACCAGTTTCCTTTGTGAGCTTAGAGAAAATGAGTTTTATGCACAGCGGAAATTCTTTTAGACCAAAGCTTATTTTCTGAAAACAGTTGATATGCTTATGAGAGAAATGCAGTAGATTAAAGCAGATAAGCAATAACAAGGATAAGAACAACAGTAAGCTATATCAAAAATAAACACAGCGGTTTATAGAGGTTTAAGGGTGGAGTGATCCCTCTACATCCTCTCTACTCCTTCTCAAGGAGGAACTTTGTTAAGTATAAGGGTTGATTTACACAAGCCTCGCTTAGACAACCTAAACTTAACAAGAACTGTCAGTCTTTCCCACACAAGATTACTGCACAGAGCTCTTGTTCTTCTAGCCCACACAGAGCCCTTGTTCAACTAGCCCACACAGAGCTCTTGTTTTTCTACTAAGAACGTATATACTTGATTAGGAACAACCTCCATCAAGCAAATCCTAACAGTCTATGAAAGTAAAAACAGTGGTTTTCTTCAACAACACAAGCAACAAGCTTTAAAATGATGAGCTCTTTAAGATATAGATAACTTGCTGCTAGACTGGACTTGAAACTTCTAAAGATTTGTAAGTGTATTGCGTTTGATAGCTTGAGTGCTTTAATTGCAAGAGTTTCAGGTGCGTTTCAAGTGCCGGTCTTCTTCTATTTATAGGTGATAAGAATTATGCCCGTTGGGGAGAGAGCCTCCTTCTCATAGTATATTCGAAGCGATGTGGCCTCTTCTTCCGATTAGTCCATACGTAGTTGTTGAGATTGTACCTTTCTGTTGCTGCAATCGTCATACTTCAGTCTGACATTCCTTCAGAGTTTCTTTTTGCTTTATTACGTGGCATCTCCTGATTGGTTATATTTGCTGTTGGAAACATTTGAAGTATGTTTTGATGAGACAAAACCTTAAGTAACTTTAATAAGCATAACCAATCTTAGGATATGTTACTGCAACAAGAGTTACTGCAGAAGATTAAAAGAACAGAGAAAGTGTCAAAGGAAGGACACTGAAGAGAATGGTTGAAAAGAAATCTGGTGAAACTAATAAGGATACTGATGACTATAGGAAGCTACTGGAAGGGACCTCGCCAAAGCAGAATGCAGCAAGACAGGAAGTTACCTGAGAAACAATACTGAAAGCATACTGAAGGAGCAGTATGCTACAAAAGCCTCAAGCCACCTGAAGGACCAAGCCAGAGAAGGAAGCTCCAGAGTGAAGCAAGAGGAGGAAGCTGCAAAGCAGGCATGGGGAGAAAGTCAAAGTTACCGGTAGACACAAGAAGTTACCGGTAGAGAGAAGAGAAGAGGAGCCAACCAGAAGAAGACACGTAGAAAGCGAAAAACTGGAAGGTGTCAGGAGTGCATTGTATTTATAGATTAGGAAACCTACCTACTTTCAACGGGCAGATTTCCTAATCTATAAATAAGAAGAAGACTGACGAAGAGCTGGTGTGAGAGAGAAAAAGAAAACGAGCACAACAGAATATACAAGCTCGTAGAGAGAAGCGCAAAAGAAGAGAGAAGAGCTCAACAGAGAAGAAAGCGCAGAAAGAGGGGGAAGTTAAAATAAAAGAAAAGAGAGTGTTCAGAAAAACAGAAGAAAAGAAGAAAAGCTCGAACACTCTACACCCCAAAAGACGAACGCTCAGTCAGTCAGTCCAGCACAAGCTTCAGCAGATCAATCTGCAAATGAAGGCTTGCCAGTTGAAGAAGAAGAAGACAAACTTCTTCTAAAGGACTGTCTTGGAGTACTCAGTGCGAGGAGCAGAGTCCTGCTGAGTTTTCCACTTTCTAGGAGAGAAAGTGAGGACCCTGGGTGGGTAGAATAGGATCCTGTGTAGGTTAGTGGGGAAAGCAGCTGTGTGAAGGCTTGCTACTTACTTGTTAAGTGTGGGTTGTAATAGATAGGTCTATGTAAATCAACTAGCTTAACAAAGGTTACCTCTTGAGAAGAGGCAGAGAGGATATAGAAGGATTACTCCACATTCGAACCTCTATATATCCTTGCGTCTATGTGTGCTTATTGCTTAACCTGCATACTCTATGATAAAGCAAGCACATCTTCTATATTTGGCTCTGCAATAAGAGAAAAGCTTCCGCAACCACTTTGATCAGTAACCTCCCAAAAGGTTACTGATCCTAGAATGAGCCAATGAGAAGAAAAGTTTGAAAATACAGTAGGCTTATTCACCCCCCTCTCTAAGCCTACTACCAGCCTTTTTGGGACCAACATTTGTGGTTGTGCCTAACGTAAACCTCATACGTATAATCCGAGGTAACTGCCTCTTCAGACAGTTACTGATGTTTCTTGTCTCTTCAGTCGACTTTTTAATTATCGTTGATTCAGCCAGCTGACTCAGCATCTTTGAGCGTCCAGTATCCTTTTCAAGCAGCATGCTGCAGAGACTTATACTTAGATCATTTTTAAGGTCTTATGCAGCAAGGTCTTTACGCTCCAGTCTTGATCATCAAGTCTCCTAATTCTATACTTAGAGCTTTTACAATATAATCTAAATATATAGGATCCTAGGCTCTAGTCTATTACATGTTTTGTCTTTCATCAAAATCTATACAACGTTCCTTACAATTTTCCCCTTTTTGATGATGACGAAACTTTTTTAAGAGGATCAAAGACTTATCAGATTTTATATAAGAATATAAGCTTGTGAATAGATCAGCAAGGTTTATAAATATGTATCAGTAAGATATCAGAGCAAAAGATAAACATAAGTTCACAAGTAGATAAACATAAATTCACAAGTAGTGAGCTTTTCAGACCAAAACAAATAGTTTTATTGAGATATCTGAGCATAACATCAACACAAATAAGCAAAAGATACAAGAGAGAGCACAACAAGCAGTAAGCAGAAAGAAATCAGGGTAACTTCAACCAAAAGGGTCTTTGTCTCCTTTTATACTTCGAACCTTTCCACCAGTTCATGATAGACTCTTGATAAGTTGGTTCCATTATCCTTTTTATCTCAGGAGTCTCATCATACCTTAACCAGAAATCTTCACAGAAAGGAATGATTTCTCATATGTTCATTCTGCTTTTCAGCTTCATTTGTATTGGAAGGACTCCCCTGCACGCAAAGTCCTTGAAGTGTTGGAGTCCCTCATGATGAGTTTTTCCTTTGATGATGATGGACTCCTTGCATAGCTTAATATAGTACTTCAGGTACTCTGCTCGTTTGAAGGTTTCAATCTGCAGGAATTCTGGGTTATGAGTGGTAGGAAGGTCGATTTCTGGAAGTTGTCATTCTATGAAATTGGGGCTTCAAAAATTTGGACTTCTATCCAGGAAGTTGAGTAGGGACTTCGGTACTAATTTCTCATCTTCTGTCTGGCATTTAACGTCAGGTTACTTCTGAGGAAGGTAGAATTTGGAAAAGCTTTGTTTTGATATTTTCTTAATGTGAGCATATGGCGCTTTAAAATGCTCTTCAACTCTTCTCATCTTTTCCTCCCTTTCTATTGTTCCTCTTCTAAGACCAAGATGGACTTCTGAGATAGCATCAGATTTTCTCTTGGTTGAGCTGCTATCTAGGTTGTCCTCTGGAGCTTCCTCCATGGCCTCCTCCATCTCCTCCTGAATCCTTCTTTGGCAGAATTGCTAGCTGCCTGTAAGAAAAATGATCCTGTTGCTCGATCCTCTTAGCTGCATCTTTCCCCTTTTTGTTATCATCAAAATCTGAACCTATTCCAAACTTTATCATTGAATGTATACTGGTTAAAAGGTCAGTATGATCCTCTAAAGTTTGTTTTTGTTCAAACTGAGAGTCATCTATTTTCTTCAGGGTGGAAGATATAGACAGCTGCTCAAGTTCTACTTCCAGTAACTTCTTCTCTTTTAGTTGAGCTTCTCGTTCATACTTTTGATAGCCTCAACAAGTTTAGTGGATGTGTTCATGGAGTTGATGGTTGTCTGAAGGTTTGCCAAAGATGCATTAAGAGTGTTAATAATAAAGGAAGCTTTAAACCTGTCCTTTCTTGCCTAAGCTCTCATCAGATGGCTTGTCTCGGTTAGAGACTTGCCAACCTTTTCCACTACATGGAGCACATCATCAATGGATTTGTCTTCAGCATCCTACACAGAAAGAGAAGAAGTTAGCAAATTGGATTTTTCGGCTCCGGTTGCACCTTGTTCACTGGGTGCACCATCATCGCTGTTGGAGGGGCTAGACAACCAGTCTTCAAGATCCCCCCCTTATCCATCATTGCATCCTAAGGGACATCTCCCTTCCAGGCCTGCATCCTCCTTATTTCTTCTTCAGAAGGCCCTTCTACTAACGGTGTCTTCTCAACTTCTGTCTGTGTCATTGAAGTCTCTAAGATAGCAGACTTCTCAATAGTAGGCTCTTTAGAAGTAGCCTCTTCAGTAGTAGACTAAATTTGAACAGTCTGATCCACTGGAATTTCTCCAACAGCAGGCTCTACATTAACAGCCTGTTCTGTTATGGCCTCCTCTGCAATCATCTCACCATGATTCGCAGGATCCTCAGAAATTACTCCCTCCATCTCCATTGGAGTAATTTTCTCAGCCGTTTGATTAACCTCCATCGGTCCCTGTTCTTCAGAGAGTACTGGCACAGAGGTTACTTCTTCAGCAGTTGTTGCTGCAAGTGCTTCTTCTAGAACCGTAACAACCGCAAGAACTTCCAACTTTTCAGCCTCCGGAGATGTTGGTAGCTCCATCATCGGCGTGTCAGCCTTTTCCATGGTGGCAGGAATTTCTTCTAGGGCAGGAACATCTCCTACGATATCTGATCTTGTCTCCTTCTCATCTGGCAAAACCACGATATCCACTAGCTGGCTGAATGCCTCGCTGGATTCATCTCTGGATGCGGGTGGTGAAGGAATCCTCTGACTGATCGGTTGAATAGTTAAAGGTTGCTCAATGGATGCTGCTCCAAAAGAGGAACCTTCACCTGGCTGGATGGGCAGGGGCCTATGCCTCATCCTCGTTTCCACCAAACTGGCATCTAAGGCCTATTTTAGCATCCTCTCCTCCGCTTCATCCACTCCAAATGCCTCCACCTGCTTTTTAGAGAAGCCCATGTCATCGCCAGCAGTGACCTGATCAGCGGCTGCCTTCAAGATAACATCATCCTTGTAAAAATCAGGTTGCTCGATGGGCTTCTTCCCCTTCATCGTCCTTGGGGAGGGTGGGGGAAGTTCAAGCGGTGCAGCTTGCTTCCTCTTTTCAGCAATAACAACCAATTTCATTTCTGGATCAAAATTTTCTTGAAAGTCTCTCCACTTCCTCCTTTGCAGACCTTTCAAGAATCTTGTCTCTAGCACCCTTTCTCCCTTAATAGCAGATACCTCTGCCCAGTTTAGTGCCCAATCTTCCTCCGTATACAGCTCAGTCCATTGGAAAAGATCCGAACTGGGAAGGTGCCGGTAGTTCCACCATGTTATGAACCTGTCCCACTGCTTCTCAAACTCTATTTTCATCTTGGCTGTGTCCAAGACTACTTCTGTGTTAGAATCCTCAGTAGTTTCCTCCTCCTCCAATCCTAACTGCTCGTTTAGCTGAGTAGTGACTTTTTGTACAGCTACCTCCGCCTGCTCAGTGGTCTGAATTTCTGATTCAGCATCCTTTTCCTTGCTCGCGGGAGCAGGGAGCATCAACACAGGTGATGGTGATGGTGATGCTTCATCATTAGAAATTCTCAGTCTCCTCTTTACAACCTGTTTCACCCTCACCCTTACACTTCTTCCCTTCTTCTCCTGCCTAGGTGGAGAAGCAGTAGCCGCCGAGGCTTTCCCCTCCGACGTGCTTTTTTACACTGCTTCTTTCTAAGTCTCCTTCTCATTCACCGCAGTAACCTTCCTGGTTACCGGAGAGACTTTATTTCCCTTTTTGGCAAAAATTCTGCCATACCTATGAACTTGCCCTTTTGAATGGGCTTACCTTTTGATAGGTCGTGACCAGCATACCATAAAATGGTGTTAATCACGAGTCCATAAGTTGGCTTGCCAACCTTCTTCTCCACCTCCTTGAGCTTGGTGAAGACATACTCAGCCCAGTTTACCTCCTCAGCCTCTATTAGAGCCATCATCATCCTGTATTGAGGTTGGTACATTTATCAAAGAAACCAGACCAGTTCTCGATGATGTGGCAACAGATGTCATGGAGCATCTGAAACTCCACCTGGAAGAGCTTTTTGTTGCAGCTCTTGTTCAGAGTCAACAGGTCTTTAGAACCTATAAATCTCTTCTAGTACTCTTCAACCATCGTCTCTCTGTAGGTGGCCAAGTCACTGCCATCCATTCCTTCAGTGAGAAGCTGAAAGATCCTTCCTAGGAGACTGGTAGTAATTTCGATCGTCTTCTTTCCCAGTTTGGACACGATCTTTGTCTTGTCCTTAGACACTTCTGCATGGGTATAGAAGTGCCTAACAAGGTCGTCGCAGTAGGGTTCCTTGTAGTGCGAGCAGAAACCCCACACTCTGGACTGGTGGAGGCTGTTCAGGATCATCTCTATAAGGTCGATGGAGTGACCTTCATATTTGATGGCCTTCAGTAGGATCTTTTCATCAACGAGACGACCATCCATTATTTGAGAGTTCTTGGGTGCCATTTGAATTGTAGGAGGAAAAGTGAGTTTCTGCAAAAAGTAGAGATAGAGCACAAAAAAATTGCTAGGTTACTGCTTGTAGAAAACTTTGAATGTTTAAGGATATGAGAGCGTGAAAGTTTTTGATCAAGTGTAAAATTCCTATTTATAGGAAAACTCCCTGTATCTTGATCAACAGCTTAGATCAACTTGAAATTTGAAAGGTTTATCATCCTGCGGCTTCCTGGCATTTAATGCGTGGATTCATTTTTTAACTTTTCAAAGATCTTGAGGGGCTTATTTGCAAAAATCACCAACTTTCATTGGGTAACTTGTCCTGATTTGATCTGCCACGTCTTGGGATTGACAATTTCTTTCGATCGTGCGCTTCGTGGGTTCCTTTGTGATCGTTGTTTTTCCAGATGGCATGTGTTGACGTGTCTTTCAGTAAGCTCTGTCAGCTACCTACATCAGGAACCTTTGGCAGAGACCTCTCTCAATGTCCTTTCTTGACTTATTTTGAGCTTTAAAAATTTCTCATTTTTCAAGTCTTCTTGGCTTCCCCTAAGCTGTAGGACACTTGATAAGAGTTTATTAGAGAGAGTTAGCTTAGTTTAATGATACTCAATTCATTTCTTAGATAAGAAAATCTTGATTCACAAAGAGGTTTTGTGAATATGTCAGCTAGCTGCTGATCAGTGTGATTTTTTACTAGTGAGATGTCCTTCTTTTCCACATGATCTCTGATGAAGTGGTGGCAAATATCAATGTGCTTTGTTCTTGAGTGAAAAACAGGATTGTGGGTAATCGCTATTGCATTTGAGTTGTCACACATGATCAGAGTATGTTTTTCGATGATGTTGTAATCTCGAAGCTGTTGTTGAATCCATAAGATTTGTGCACAGCAGCTTCCTGCAACAACATATTCAGATTCGGCGGTAGAGGTGGCTATGGAAGTTTATTTCCTGCAGAACCAGGATACTAAGTGATTCCCCAGCATTTGACAGGTTCCGCTGGTGCTCTTCCTATCAATTTTGTAACCTGCAAAATCAGAATCAGTATACCCAATTAGTTTGATTCCTTCTTCTTTGGGGTACCACAAGCCTACTTATTGGGTTCCCTTTAGGTATCTGATGATCCTCTTTGCCGCTGTGAGGTGGGACTCTTTGGGAGTGACTTGATATCTCGCACACATTCCAACTGCAAACATAATGTCTGGCCTGCTTACAGTAAGGTAGAGCAGTGACCCAATTAGTCTTCTGTACTTGGTGATGTCAACCGCTTTTCCTTCTTCGTCTTTATCCAGACTTCCTGACGTTGGTATTGGAATGCTTACTGTGCTAACGTTCTCCATTCCAAATTTCTTGATCAGCTCCTTTGTATACTTCATTTGATTTATGAAGGTTCCTTGATCAAGATGCCTGACTTGCAATCCAAGGAAGAAACTTAGTTCTCCTATCATGCTCATTTCAAATTTGGATTGCATCAGGTAGGAGAATTTCCTGCATAGCTCTTTGTTGGTTGAGCCAAAGATGATGTCATCCACATAAATTTGGACAAGCAGGATGCTATCTTCATCATGTATTCTAAATAGGGTTTTATCCACATTGCCCTTCTTGAATCCATTATCCAGCAGGTGTTTTGATAAGGTGTCATGCCATGCTCTTGGTGCCTGCTTCAGTCCATAAAGAGCTTTTCTCAATCTATATACCATCCTATCAACATTCTCTTTGAAACCGGGTGGCTGTTCAACATAAACCTCTTCTACTAGCATCCCATTCAGAAAAGCACTCTTTACATCCATTTGATACACAGTGAGATTCTTGTGAGCTGTATAAGTTAGAAAGATTCGGATAGCTTCAAGTCTGGCTACTGGAGCAGAAGTTTCATCAAAATCAATGCCCTCTTCCTGGCAGTATCCTTTTGCCACTAGCCTAGCCTTGTTCCTTACAACTTGTCCTTCTTCATTTAGCTTATTTTTTGAATACCCACTTAGTTCTAATAATTCCTTGATGAGTAGGTCTGGGAACCAGGTACCAAACTTGGTTCCTGCATAGCTTAAACCCAGTTGGTATCTTCTAGAGCTTCCTCAGGGTACTTCGTTCTACATGTGATATGAAACATTAACAGCCCGTTTTCAAGAAAACCTGCATTTCATATTTCACAAAATTTTACCTTTTAATTGAAAAATGATTCGAAGTGAACTTTTATGTTATTTAAAGTCATGATTTAAGTATTATGTGGTGCTCGATGATTTTTACGTATTTTGTGATCTAATGTTTCTTTCGAGATTTTAAAGTATTTTGCAGGATTGCTTACGGAGGAAACCGAGCTTAATCTCAACTCACTTGACAATCATGGATAAAAGTAAAAAGATAAGATATAGATAAGTTTAAATGAGGAAAAATGATATTAGGTTTTTATGCAAAGATTTTCGTTTATGTCGTAAATGCTTTTATTTTATTAATTTTATTCATGATCTCTATATGTGATTCTATGTGATAAAATAATTTACATAAGATGTATTTAGTAAATACTTGTGTATAAATTATGTTAATGTAGTATTATTATTATTATTATATTTAATGTTATTAATGCTGATCTAATATATATAGATGTGTACATGTGTAATATATATGTGTAGATTATGTATGTATATTTAGTAATTATCTAAAGCACATATATGTATATCAATTATTTTATGAATGTAATAGATAAGCTTTTGGATCAATTTGGAGAGAAAGTCAATACATGTTTTGCCTTTTCTTCACACGTGTCTTTTCCCTTGTGCTAAAGATGAGAAGATATTTCTTCTTCCTTATTCATCATTGAACATTTTTTTTTGCAGAGGTTTTGGAGTGTGGAAGGGTAAAGGGTAAAGTTTTTAATTGCTTTCAAATTTTTATCCCCAAATTAAGATTGTAGATATATATGTATGTATATATGTGTGCTATTGTATATGTGTGTGTGCTGTAGATTGAGATGTAGAAAAAAGGGGAAAAGGTGGAGAAGAACAGGGGAAAGAAAGGAGGAAGAAGAAGGGGAGGGGAGATGAGGAAGTGGAGGGGCGCCGCCACGTCGGGTGGCGCCGGTAGAGGGAAGCCGAGGAGGGGGTTGAGCAGCACCGCTCACGGCGCTGCTGTGCGAAGGCAGCCGCTGTGTGCGCAGCTGCGTACGAGGCTGAACAAGGGGGGGGGAAAGGAGAAGGACGCCGCCGCGTCGGGTCGGCGCCGTGCAGGGTGTAAGGGTGATGGGGGAAGGCTGCCGGCGACGGGCTGTCGCCGGCAAGGGTCGACGGGGGCTGTGCAGGGAAGAAGGGGGGAGAGCGATGGGGACTATGCAGGGGGAGAAGGGGGCGGCGCCGTGAGTGGCGGCGCCGTGTAGAGTGTACACCGGTGACGGGGGTTGTAGCCTGCAGGTTGTGCAGGCGGCCGAGCAGGCGGCGACTGAGCAGGTGGGGGCAGAGCAGTGAAGGGAAAGAGATTGGGGACAGGGGTGTTGTTTTGGAAAATTTGATTAAGTCTAGGGACTTAATTGCAATTTTCTACTTTTGCTTAATTATTATACAATCCTTTATCTTTTGTTTAATTGCTTTTCAGTCCCTGCAAATTCTATTAATTTGAATTCAACCCCTGAAATTAGTTTAAGTTGCAGTTTAACCCCAAAACCTTACAAGATTTTAATATATGATCCCAGACTTTATAGAAACTGCAGAATCACTCCCAAACTTTGCTACAATTATAAGTTTGAACCTAATACTATACCGGATATTATTTATGATCTCAAACCATATTTTATGTGTCATTTTTAAGATTTAAAATTTCTAGTTAAATACCTAAAGTTTGAATTATAAGTATATTTGTTGTTTATATGTGAATCATGTTCAATGGTTTTAATTCTTTGTACAAGCAATTAAAATCTATGAATTTTCAGTATGTTAACCTAAATAAATATATATGATCATATGAATAATATTGTGATTTTAGGAATTATTTATGAAATATTAAAATTGTTATATCTTTATATTTTATGTGTCTTTTTAGGACTAAAATTTCTAGTTCAAATATCTAAAACTTAAGTTATGAGTATGTTGATTTCTTTTAAATGCTAATCATGTCTAAATGATTCTTATATGATAATGTTATCATCAAAATTTTATATATGAGTCTAATATATGTATATTTTGTATGATGTATGATTAATATAAATATTTAATTTATGTGTATGGAATCATGTTAATGGATTAGTTTACAACCTGTATTTCTATTTTGGGTTGATTACATGATAATTAAAGATTTATATAAATTTATGTACATTGGTCATTGTTTCGCTAATTTATTTTGTTAATTGAGGTGTGTATTTCTAAATTATTATACTATTTGGCAAATTATATATCTTAATTATTTACTTTGCAAAATCATTTATAACTAGCAATGCAATTGTGGTTTCTTTAAATTATATAGTATTAGAAGATAATCTATCTTGCCAAATTGAATAAGAAATTGATATCCTGCATGACAACATAAGTTTATTTTTGGTATTAAATGTTGTGTGTAAAATGTTGGTATACACTATTAATTAGTGATATTATTCCAGAAATAAGATTTGAAAAGTGTTATATTAGTTAAATTAATTTAAGGAATGATTTAAGTAATATAGAAATTAAAGAGAAATTGGGTATAGGATTAGTGTGTTCGGCTAAATAAAGGGTCGATTGGTGATTACCATAAGACTTTCTTTCTGGCTTAAACTTATATATGAAACAGAGAAGTATGTAAACTTTAAGAATCTCCTTTAGTTATATTTAATTACTATGGGTAGATTATCTATAAGTCTTTACTTCATATGTTAACTAATGGTATCTTTTTATGTTACACTAATTGTAGAAACTCATAAAAGATAAAGAGTTAGTTAATGGAACAGAGTAAAGATTTAATTTTATGTCTTTCGATAATATCTACATGTTATATGATATTATATGATATAAGAGACTAAACGATTAAGTATGTCGAGTGCAGTTGAGACGAACGGTGATTCCAAAAGCAATCCTTGAGCTGTCATCTTAAAGTGGGTAACTTCTACACTCTACTATGTGTTGATAATTAAATTAGTAAATTATGTATGAAAATATACGGTTGAATCTCCGTAGCTATAACCGGTAGTTGCTTCACTATCGGGCGACGACCATAAGAGCGAGAGTGTCTGGTCTATGAAAGGTCCAGGGTGAGCGTGCCCAACGGACAAGTAGTATGTGCTTAGTAATTTAATTATTTCAATATATGTTAGAGTGGGTAATTTCTACACTCTACTATGCGATGATAATTAAATTAGTAAGTTATGTACGAAGCTACGGTTGAAGTTCCGTAGCTGTAACCGGTAGTTGCTTCACTATCGGGTGACGACCATAAGGGCGAGAGTGACTGGTCTATGAAAGCAAGGTTTAGTGGGCGAGCGACTCCCACATTCCTTTATGTTATGTATGGTCCAGGATGAGCATGCCCAACGGACATGTAGTATATGCTTAATAATTTAATTGTACCAATGAATAATAGAGAGTACAGTTATCCCACTGGGATCCCTCTTAGAAGGTGTCTCATGATTCCACTTTTAATATTTTCAGGTTCGACGTATGATGACGCGGATGAGTAGTGAGCTGATCTGTCTTTCCATCACCCCTTTCATGTTAAAGTACCAAAACAGTATTTACTTTTAAGAACAATGTTATATTTTGGATATGTACATTATGGTAGATGATGGGCCTAGACTTATATTTTGGTATAATATGTTTGCTCTATTATGTTATATCTTGTAGGAGTTTGTTTGAACGTTTAACCTAGAAATGTGGGTAAAACACGAGTTTTGAAAATAATTATTTTATGTTTAAAAAAAAATTATCTCGTGTTTTCCTTTCAGTCTTCCGCTGTATATTACCTTACGATTTATTCAGTTAATAAGTAAGTACAGGGTGACGACCTGATTTCCAATTAATGGGGATTGGGGCGTTACATGCAAACATGGCTTCATAAGGGTTTGATCTTCTTGTCCTTACTCCAGAGGTGAAGTCTTCTATAATCAGGTCTCTGGAGCGATCTTTGAGCCATCTTCTTCTTGCTTCATCAGCTTGCTGAGATTGCTCCTCTGTTGGATTCTGGTTCATATCTGCAGGCTGATCTTCTTAAGGTTCCTGATTGTTTTCAGGTTCCTGAATCTGAGTAGGTACCTGCAAGTTAGGAACAAGTATAGTTTGGGATGGTGGCATTCCATCCATATTTTGAAGATTTGGTAACTACACATCAATATACTCAACATGATTGTTATTGATGTGAGTTTTGTCCAACTCTTCTTGAAGTTTCTCAATATTAGCCTTACTGCAATATGGTTCATCAAAGACCACATGTACCGATTCCTCTACAACAAATGTTCTTTTGTTGAAGATTCTGAAGGCTTTGCTTACCAATGAGTATCCTAGGAATACCCCTTCATCTGATTTAGCATCGAAGGTTTTGAGGTACTCCTTTACATTGTTAAGCATGAAGCAGATGCACCCAAAGATGTGAAAATAATTAATACTAGGGAAGTAACCATACCATAGCATCTGCTCTGTGTGTAGCATGCTGTGTTGGTTGCTTCTGCCCAAAATTTCTTTGGTAGCTCAGCTTCGGCTAGCATTGTCCTGGTAGCTTCCTTTAGAGTCATATTTCATCTTTCAGCAACTCCATTTTGCTGAGGTGTCCTGGCTACTGAGTATTCGTGTCTGATTCCATTGTTTGAGCAGTAGATTTCTATGAATTTGTTTGTAAATTCAGTTTCACTATCTGTTCTGATCTTTACTATGCTCAGGCTCTTTTCGGTTTGCAGCTTCCTCAGGAACTCTGGCAAACGTCGTTGAGTGTCCGATTTCTTTGCAGGGAAGATAGTCCAAGTGAACCTTTAGTAGTCATCTAATACTACTAAGGTATATTTCTTCCCAGATATGCTAATTGGATCAATTGGTCCAAAGAGATTCATGTGTAGCATATCCAGTATCCTATCTGTAGAACGAAGGGGTTCGTTCTTGAAAGAGCTCTTTACTTGTTTCCATTTCTGACATGCTCCACAGACAGCTTCCTTCTTGTAAACCATGTTAGGTAGCCCTCTGACTAGTCCTTTCCTAGTTAGCTTATTCATGGTTTTGAAGTTCAGGTGGCTCATCCTCTTGTGCCACAGCCAGCTAGCTTCAGGAGTTCCTGTGGCAATGAAACAAGTAGCAGTATTTACTGATTCCCAATCAGCAACATAGATGTTTCCCTTCCTCATTCCAGTGAGCTTGACTTCCTGAGTCTTGGTGTCCTTAATCAGACACTAGTTGAGATTAAACTCCATACAGTAGCCTTTGTGACAGAATTGATTTATGATCAGGAGATTGTATTTTAAGCCTTCCACATGCGATACTTCTTTGATGCAGATATTTTCTCTTATTAGGTCACAATGCCCTTTTGTGCTTCCTTTGGAGTTGTCTTCTAATATGACTTTAGGTCCTTTGGAAGCTTTGAAGTTGATAAGGCTCTTCTGGTTCCTTGTCATGTGTCTTGAGCAGCCGTTATCAATGTACCATATTTTCTTGCTGCTTCCTGTCACACTTTCCTGCAATCAAAGAGAAATCACTTCCTTTTAGGTACCCATACAAGTACGGATCCTTTCTTGTTAGTTTCCATTTTCCTTTTAGGAACTTATATTCGTTTAATAACAATCTTTTTGTTATAACTCTTGTTGGTTCCTGAATTTTTACCAGTATCCTTAGAATAATGCATGTGTGCTTTTGTGTGTAAGTGATTTCTTCCTCTGCCACTTAGGAACATAGTTTCCATTAGCTTTGGACATATATGTCTGTGGCAGAAAGGGAGTTTGAGACCTTTTGCCCTTTCTAGGCTGATGTCTATGACTTCTGCTTCCAGCATACTTAGGTTGTTGGAGTCAGCTTCTGACAGCCTTATTGTCGTAGATACCTAAGAGGGGTCTCTTTCCCTTTCCATCAAAGCTTCCTGCACTTCTGTTTGCAGTTCCCCCTAAGTTAGGTAATTCATTTTGATGGGGAATAACTGCAGGCACAAAGGTAAATGCCTTTGAGGTGCTGCTGTTGAAGTGAAAGCTTCTCCACAATAGTCTATGCCAGCATGATCCTTTAGACTTCTTTGGATATTTAGCATAACATCCAAGTCTTTGGAGGATTTATTGAAGATATTGATAGTTTCAGTGAGAACCTTCTTCACATTTATCAGCTTAGTGACTTGCAGACTGAGCTTACTGGTTTTAGCTTTGAGGTCACTGCATGCTTGGCTTTTTGATTTTTCTAAGGCAAGTAACCTTTCTAACGAAGCATGCTCTCTCTTAAGCTTTACATTTTCTAGATTCAGCTCCTCATGAGTTGAGGTAATCTGCTCGAAGTCACTCATGATTTGTTTGAAAGCACAAATCATGTTCAATCTTTCATTAAATTGAACAAGAGGTTTAAGATATATTATCTCATCTTCCGAGTCATCATTTTTTGCCATGAGGCAGATTGGAGCTTCTTCATCTGTAGATGAGTCCTCCGAGTTACTATCAGTGGTTGACTCTTCTTTCTTAGGTGCATTATCAGGTGTAGCTATTTGAGAGTTCTCTGCCTCACAGATCAGCGTCCTTAGCCTCTGGCGCTCTTGTATTTTTCTTTCTTGTCACACCTTTCGTTCATCCTCTGGATAATGGTGGACTTCCGAATGTGGGTATTCCCTGGCATAGTGACCTGGCTTCCTGCAGTTGTAGCATAGGTCAGTAGCTTTGGCATTTGACTAAGGTGACTGCCCACTGGTTCAGCTTTACTTCTCTTATTCCTGAAGCCATCTGTACATGAGTTTCTTCTTATGAACTTTTGGAACTGCTTCAGGAGTAATGCCATGTCTTCTTCTGCGGTGGCCTCCAAGGTAGTTGTTTGATCTTTGGACTTCTTAGCTTCCTAAGGCTCTTTAGCCATCTCAAACAGTTCGAACTTCTAGGTAGCTGTTGAGACTTTGTTTTCTTTCATGAGCTCAGTGTCTTCGCATATCTGCTCAAGCTTTTCCTAGATTTCTTTGGCGGTTCTACAAGTTTTCACCTTGCTGAAGGTTCCTTTATCGAGAGTGAGGAATAGTGTGTTCTTTGCTATGTTGTCAAGGTTTGCTTGCCTTCTCTTTTTAGTCGTCCATTCCTCTCAAGGTTTTTCCAGAACGGCTGGATGTGGGATGACTCCGGCTTCTCCTTATCTATCAACTGCTTTATCAACGGCCCTGGCAAATAATGAGTTTACTTTTGTGATCCTTGGTGGTCCTTCAGTAATGACATACCACATCTCATCATGCATGGCCGACAGATGTGTCTGCATGCGAATTTTCCAATCATCATATTCTTCAATAGAGAACATAGGCACTTTATGAGAATCCATGTTGGGTATGCTTATGATAAAAAGAGGGTTTTCAGAAAGTGGGGATCAGGGATTGATCAGTTAGATCGGACGTTTAATCCAACCTGCTCTGATACCACAAGTTGGTCCCAAGTAGCAGTAGGCTTAGAGGGAGGGGGGGTGAATAAGCCTACACAATTTTCAAACTTTTCTTTTAAAATCGGATGAATAAGTCACTCAGGCAGTTTGCTAAAGAGCTTACTGTCCTGAAGGTTACTGCTTGACCAGTTTCCTTTAGTGAGCTTAGAGAAAATGAGTTTTATGCACAACGGAAATTCTTTTAGACCAAAACTTCTTTTCTGAAAACAGTCGATATGCTTATGAGAGAAATGCAGTAGATTAAAGCAGATAAGCTATAACAAGGATAAGAACAGTAGTAAGCTATATCAAAAATAAACACAACGGTTTATAAAGGTTCAAGGGTGAAGTAATCCCTCTACGTCCTCTCTACTCCTTCTCAAGGAGGAACTTTGTTAAGTATAAGGGTTGATTTACACAAGCCTCGCTTAGCAACCTAAACTTAACTAGAACTGTCAGTCTTTCCCACAAAGGGTTACTGCACAGTGACCAAACTCAACTACCCCACACAGAGCTCTTGTTCTTCTACTAAGAACGTATATACTTGATCAGGAACAACCTCCAATCAAGCAACTCCTAACAGTCTATGAAAGTAAAAACAATGGTTTTCTTCAACAACACATGCAACAAGCTTTAGAACGATGAGCTCTTTAAGCTATAGATAGCTTGCTTCTAGACTGGACTTGAAACTTCTAAAGATTTGTAAGTGTATTGCGTTTGATAGCTTGAGTGCTTTAATTGCAAGAGTTTCGGGTGCGTTTCAAGTGCCGGTCTTCTTCTATTTATAGGTGATAAGAATTATGCTCGTTGGGGAGAAAGCCTCCTTCTCGTAACATATTCGAAGCGATGTGGCCTCTTCTTCCGATTAGTCCATACGTAGTTGTTGAGATTGTACCTCTCTGTTGCTGTAATCATCATACTTCAGTCTAACATTCCTTCAAAGTTTCGTTTTGCTTTATTACATGGCATTTCCTGAGTGGTTAGATTTGCTATTGGAAACATTTGAAGTATGTTTTGATGAGACAAAACCTTAAGTAACTCTAATAAGCATAACCAATCTTAGGATAGGTTACTGCAACAAGAGTTACTGCAGAAGATTAAAAGAACAGAGAAAGTGTCAAAGGAAGGACACTGAAGAGAATGGTTGAAAAGAAATCTGGTGAAACTAATAAGGATACTGATGATTATAGGAAGCTACTGGAAGGGACCTCGCCAAAGCAGAATGCAGCAAGACAGGAAGCTACCTGAGAAACAATACTGAAAGCATACTGAAGGAGCAGTATGCTACAAAAGCCTCAAGCCACCTGAAGGACCAAGCCAGAGAAGGAAGCTCCAGAGTGAAACAAGAGGAGGAAGCTGCAAAGCAGGCATGGGGAGAAAGTCAAAGTTACCGGTAGACACAAGAAGTTACCGGTAGAGAGAAGAGAAGAGGAGCCAACCAGAAGAAGACACGTGGAAAGCGAAAAGCTGGAAGGTGTTAGGAGTGCAGTGCATTTATAGATTAGGAAACCTACCTACCTTCAACGGGCAGATTTCCTAATCTATAAATGAGAAGAAGATTGACGAAGAGCTGGTGCGAGAGAGAAAAAGAAAACGAGCATAACAGAATATACAAGCTCGTAGAGAGAAGCGCAAAAAAAGAGAGGAGCTCAACAGAGAAGAAAGCGCAGAAAGAGGGGGAAGTTAAAATAGAAGAGAAGAGAGTGTTCTGAAGAGCAGAAGAAAAGAAGAAAAGTTCGAAAACTCCACACCCGAAAAGACGCACGCTTAGTCAGTCAGTTCAGGAGTAAGCTTCAGCAGATCAATCTGCAAACGAAGGCCAAGCTTGCTGCACCTAGTTGAAAAAGAAGAAGACAAACTTCTTCTAAAGGACTGTCTTGGAGTACTCAGTGCGAGGAGCATAGTCCTGCTGAGTTTTCCACTATCTAGGAGAGAAAGTGAGGACCCTTAGTGGGTAGAATAGGATCCTGTGTGGGTCAGTGGGGAAGTATGCAAGCAGCTGTGTAAAGGCTTGCTACTTACTTGTTAAGTGTGGGTTGTAACAGATAGGTCTATGTAAATCAACTAGCGATGTGGCATGTGGCTTCTTCTTCTGATTAGTCCGTACGTAGTTGTTGAGATTGTACCTCTCTGTTGCTGCAATCGTCATACTTCAATCTGACATTCCTTTAGAGTTTCTTTTTGTTTTATTACGTGGTATCTCCTGATTGGTTAAAGTTGCGGTTGTGCCTAACGTAAACCTCGTACGTATAATCCGAGGTAACTGCCTCTTCAGACGGTTACTGATGTTTCTTATCTTTTAAGTCGGCTTTTTAATTGTCGTTGATTCAGCCAGCTGACTCAGCATTTTTGAGTGTCCAGTATCCTTTTCAAGCAGCCTGCTGCAGAGACTTATACTTAGATCATTTTTAAGGTCTTATGCAGCAAGGTCTTTACACTTCAGTCTTGATCATCAAGCCTCCTGATCCTATACTTAGAGCTTTTACAATAAAATCTAAATACATAGGATCCTAGACTCTAGTCTATTACATGTTTGTCTTTCATCAAAATCTATACAATGTTTCTTACAAAGGTATTAAATTATTTTCCTTTACTTTGGAATTTTGCTACATATATGAACATTTCTTGTTTATTGAATGAGGTATTATATATGTTATCTACTGGTACTAAAAACCTGAATAAATCTTGAATTATAAGTTGAATAGTGATATACAAGAATATTGAAATTATATTTCTTGGGTGTTGTAATTTTGCTCTACAGGTATTACACATTTGTTCTAACAGTATTATAAAAAGATCCATGTGTATTAAAAAAATATTTTGAGGTATTACTACTGTTATAATGGTGGGCGTTGTAATTTTGCTCTATAGGTATTAAATATTTGTTCTAACGGTATTATAAAAAAATCCCTTTGTATTCAAAAAAAATATTCTAAGGTATTACTACTGTGTTATAGTGGTGGGTGTTGTAATTTTCCTCTACAGATATTAAATATTTGTTCTAACGGTATTATAAAAGGACACCCCTGTATTAAAAAAATATATTCTAAGGTATTATTACTGTGTTCTAATGATGATTGTATTTACTTTTAATTGTATTATAATTAATATATTGCAGATACTGACTATAGTACTTCTCTCATTGGGTTGACAAGAAACACACTTGGTGATATGTACAAATTGTACTACAAACATGCCCGATTGTTAGGATTTTCAGTGCGTAAATCAAGCACACGGTATTCAACAGATGAGATACCTAAAGAGGTAGCAAAACTCTTTCTATGCTCTTGTGCTGGATTAAAGAGGCAGACAACATCTACAAAAAACACCAAAAAGTGGCCAATAACAAGAACAAATTGTAATGCTTTAATGCGGGTAAAGATGAACGATGTAGGTTTGTTTGAAGTCGTAGAGCAGGCAATATCACACAATCATCCATTGACAAGACCAGAATTGAATCACCTTCATCGTTGAGAAAGAAAAATTGATGAAGAAAAGGGCAAGACAATTGAGCAAATGGTGACCTTAGGTTTGATAGCATCAAATTCTTACAAGTATATGGTACAAGATGCTGGTTGTGAGGAAAGTCTTGGACACACGAAGAAAGATCATATGAATTTTATGAATTGGTTGAAAATGAAAGCGATTGAACGTGGAGATGCACAGACCGTCATTGATATGATACAAGAGCAACAAGCAACTAAAGATGATTTCTTCTATAGAGTTCAATTGGATGATGAAGGTAGACTATGCAACATGTTTTGGAGAGATTCGAGGATGAAACAAGATTATCAAATATTTGGGGATGTAATGGTTTTCGATACAACCTACAGAACAAACAAATACAATCTTATATGTGCACCTTTTGTTGGAATTAATAATTATCGAAGGAATGTGATGTATGGATGTGCTTTCTTGAGCAATGAGAAAACAAAGAATTTGAGTGGCTTTTTGAGGTATTCAAGAAGTCAATGTTATGGAAATGTCATATAACTCTATTCACGGATCAAGATCTAGCCATTTCAAATGCAATAGAAAAGGTAATAATTTCAATACCAATTTTATCACTTTATGCATATTACCAATTTTATCACTTTATGTTATACAATTTAATACCTTATGGTATACAGTGTAATAACTTATCATATACAGTTTAATACCTTATGTTATACAATATAATAACTTATCATATAAAGTTTAATATATGATAAAGTATAATATTTTATCATATAAATTTTAATACCTTATCATATACAGTTTAATACCTTATGTTATACAGTATAATAACTTATCATATTGCAGGTTTTCCTGAAACAAGCATAGGCTTTGCCTATGACATCTCCAACAAAATGCAATAAGTAGATTTGTTGAGCCGAAATCAGATAATTCATTCAAAGCAACATTCAACAAATGCTTATCAGGTTGTGTTGATGAGAACGAGTTTGAAAATTGTTGGCAATCAATGATATCACAGTATGGTTTAGAGAGTCATACTTGGTTCACAAGATTGTGCATCTTGAAAGAAAAATGGTGTACAACGTTAAACAATGATGTCTTCTCAATTGGAATGTTGTCGTCACAAAGAAGTGAGAGCACCAACCATGCTATTGGGTTCCATGTCAAAAAAACGACAAGTTTGACAGATTTTTTCAAAATATTTAAGAAGACAATTCAAACATGAAGACTCAAGAAACGAAATGATGAATTCTAGTCCACAACAACAAATCCAGAATCTGCCCTACCTATGACTGGTATGTTAAAGCATGCTTCAAATGTCTATTTTCAAAGATTTTGAAGGTGAGTTCATGAAATGCATTTCCAGTTCTTCAACACTTTTGATGTTTGAAAACAACACAATGGTTTATAATGTTTCATCTCATGATGATACTGGTCATCTGCATCAAGTAATATTTGACTCTGAGATGAAGCTCACAACATGCACTTGCAAGAAATTTGAGGTATATGGTATCTTATCCTACCATTATTTGAGGGTACTACATATTAACTCTGTGCAAAGTATATCATATACTTATGTACTAAAGAGATGGACAAAGTTTGCAAAATCAGAAATTTGCGACAGAGTTAAAAGTTTGACAACCACAACTGATAAGCTACCCGATAGTATTCCTTGGAGACATGATATGACACGGAAATACTACAATCTTGTGTTGAAATGCAAAGAAAATGAACAAGCAAGGATAATTGTTGAGGAAAGTTATGAAAGGGACGTTCTTGCTATTAATGAATTATTATCTGGAATAGTCTCTGAACAACAATTTGAAACATTAATTCAATCTAATGTTGTTCTTGATCCAGTCCGTTCAGTTACAAAAGGGAGACGACAGAGGATTAAAGGTCATTTTCAGAAACAAAAGAAGAGCAAACCTACCACTTCAAATACTACAACAAAGGAGTTCGGTTCCAAAACACCATCTGCTAGATTATTTTAGTTCATTTCTCAAGTTGTAATGTTAGATTATTTTAGTTTACTTTTGCCTTTATAATTTTTGAACAATATTAAGTTATGGAACGATGTTCTTCAGTTTTGGCTTACATTTTGTAACACCTATATGATATTTAAATGATACTGCATGCTAAGGAAATGTTTTATCACCTATAAGTGAAAAAACATTCCGAATAACATTAAATAGTATTAGGTAGCAAAAATAACTCACTGTTTTATAACACCTATATGTTATTTAAATAATACTCAATATAATCTCTTATAACACCTATAAGTTATATGATTTTGAGTAACATAAAATAGATTTTAAGTAAGAAAAAATACCTTTACTTGCAAAAAACTAGTAGCTCCATATGCCAATCTATAAGAAAATCAACATTTTGAGATAGAATTTATACATTTTACACCACTTCATACCAAAAATATACATGTAATAACTATAAGGTATTGATATAGTACCTTACAGGAATGTATCTAATATCTTCGCATAACATAACACCTATAGATTATTTACTTAATACCTGAAAGAAATAGTTGTAACACCTATAGATTAATATAATGTTTTTTAAACTTCATAAATTTCAATTTTACATCTAATTAATTACTTAATACTCTAAGAATATATATATATATATATATATATATATATATATATATATAACACCATAACTACACTCACATAATACCTTAACAATATATACTCTTAAATTTCATTTTCTTAATGCAACACTGTTAAGAGGTAGAATATGTACCTTAAACAGTATCACATAATACCTTTCATTATTGAATTAGTACCTGGCAAAGAAACAACTACATATATTAACAAATTAATGACAATAATAGTAACTTAAGAAATATGTAGAACAACTACTATGAAATTTACCAACATACTAAAACACTGTCATCATCCCCACTATAATCACAAAACATATACAAACTTTAAAACAATATTTCCAAATCCAAGTAAAACAATACTATCTTAAAACAAATTATCCAATAACAAATTATCCATAAGAACATTATCCCTCACTTCCCTGCTCGTATGGTACGTGGCTTATATGTCCTAAGAACACCCTGCAATTTCCTCTTCAAAACCATTTTTTTTCTCATCTGCTTCCTTCTTCTTTTGTTCAGCCATCTTAACCTTTATCTCTGGTTTCTTTTGATAAAACTTGAAAACTGTGCTCAACATGTCCCCTCTTCCCCACCTCATTAATATTTGACTGCACAATGATTGCACAAATTTCAGCTCTAAGTAACTGTCTTGTACCAGCCTAAAAAACATTGTACAGAAATATAAATAATAACATATGACATCAAAAAATATTACAAAACAAAAAAAAAAGTACCTTTGCCAAGTCTGGAGATGTATATGCAACTCCATTAAAATGTTTTATGTGATGCATCATATACACACCACAATCTAAATTAACATTTGTGGTTTACCATTTCAATTCAACATTCTCAAATGGATACGTATCCATCTCTTCAGCCTTCTCATGATTTTCTTTAGCTAAAAATATCAACATTTGTTTTCTTTGAAAAATCATTCAAAAAATAAAACACATAATAAATAGATGATACTTGAAAGACATATATATAACACATGTATTGTAAACTAGTGATACCTAAAAGACATATATATATATATATATATATATATAACACATGTATAACAAAGTAATGATACCAAAAAGACATATATATGATACCAAAAGTCAGAAACCCAATAAAAGTAAAAAATTTACCAATATCTCAGCAACTTTGAAAAGTCATCATCTCCATCATCATATATTCTATTATCAAGATACTGAAACTTCTTGTCCACCATATTAAACACACAAGCAGCATAATGATTCTCTTATACAAAGGTAATGAATATCTGAAAATTCCACTAACAAAAATAGACATTAAAACATATAATTAATTACCATAAAGTAATTTTAACAATAATTAAAAACAGATTACCATTTCAACAGAATGTATAAGATTACTCTTATTAGATGCTAGCCACGACTTCCAACTGACTCTCATAGCACTTGCATTTTCTTCAAATACACCCACCTCACCCATGATTTTAGTCAAACAATTCTATAAAAATAATAACAATTAAATAAATCTCACTCCAAAAATTAAAATACAAAGACAAAAATAACTTACACTATGTTCCATGTTCAACACAAAACGACTTCTGTTCACTTCAAAATCTTTGTTTGAATTCACCATAAGATACCAAACAGTGATAACAGTGTTGTATATTTGTATTCTTGAAAGTAATGAAATCATATCTTCCCTTGGAACACTATAGAAATACCCATTCTCAAACAGGATCTCATCACTGCAAAAAAAAAAAAAAAAAAAACTAAAAGTTATAAAAATAATACATAATAAACATAAATATGATACCTTAAAGTTACACATATGATACCTTCAATATTATATAACTAGCCAATATAATTACTAAATAAAGTAAAATTAGTAAAAATGAACTTACAAACTCATGCCAATATCAACATCTTCATGAAAACAATAATCTACAACTTTCATGTGTTGTTGATCCAACACATTCAGAAACTTCTTAGAATGAACAAGAAAATCAGACAAATAACACAATTCATCTTTAATTTTCCAAAATTCACATCCATCATCATCCGCAACCTTCTTGCCCTTTGACCCAATAGACATAACAACTTCACTTAACTCATTTTCTAAAGGAATATCTTTATCAGATATATCATCATCATTCTTATCTGCAGCACTCTTCTCCAGTGGAGTACGAACTTCTTCATACTGAGGAGGATGATCTGGAGTTAGAAGTTCAAAGGATGACATTTCTGCTGCCAACTTCTTCATCATCAAAAAATTCTGAACCACATCATCAATGTACTTATGCAATTTTTCATCAGAAAAGAATTTTTGTGAATCAGTCATCTCTAGTGTTGAAAAAAAAAAAACAAAATAGAAACACATTTGTCAATGATAAAATATATATGATACCTTACAAATATACATATAACACCTAAAAAGTATACAAATAACACATGAAAGGAATCAATTGATAATTAAGATATAAAACACACATAACATCAGTAAATCAATTTGATCATAAAAGACATACAAGAAACACCTAAAAGGTTTACAGGTAACACCTAGCAGGTATCAACTGGTAACTTAAAATGTATAACACATATAACATAAAGGGAAAATTTTCATTTTTAGTGCTACCATAGAGGCCTTGTCCGATTTTGGTCCAATTTTAACTCCGATTTTAAATTTTGTCCTGTTATATCTGAAATCATCCGATTTTAGTTCAATTTTACCGAAATTTTCAATTTGCCGGCCACTTCCGGGTGAATGTTCCGCACTCGCCCCTAATTTTAGATCAGCGCTGAGTTGTCGCGAATGTGACCAAATTTTGATGATGTGGAAATAAAATTCCAATTTCTCTGGTGCCACGTCATAATTATGCAATTAAATTCATAAAAGAAAATGAAAAACTAAAAAAAAAATTAAATCTGCAAAATTTAAAAAACAGAAATGGAAAGAAAATTTCAAAAAAGGCAAATAAATCAGGAAATTGAGTAAAAAAACATAAATGCTCAGTCGAAATGAAAACCCCCCAAATCCCCAATTCCCGTAAGAACCCTAATTCTCCCAACTCCATAATCAATCGAAAATCCTCCACCAATGTCTGATGTTTCAGCAACCTCAACGCCACACGAGTGTTTATGTGGCAGACGCGCTGTCCTCCGAACCTCTAAAACCGCGACAAGCCGAGGAAGAAAATTTTGGGGTTGTTTGTCATATAACGTAAGTTATTCTAAATTATTGGGTTTAAACTTTGTTATTCGAGCTTTGAGCTTCAAATTTTCATAGTGTTTGAAGTTGTGATTTGATTTTCATTATTTTGGGGTTGATTTGGGGGTTATTTTCGTTTTTGGTTGAAGTAAGGTGGGTGTGATTTTTTTGTATGGGAAGATAGTGAAGAACATTAAAAATGGAAAGAAGCATATGACAATTTGAAGGAAGAGTATGAGAAGTTACATGTGGATGACATTGAACTCAAAGAAAGTAACAAAATGTTGAAATAGGAGATTAAAGAGCTGAAGATGGATATGAAGGATCTGAAAAAAGAAATCAAGAACTTGATCATGGTTAACAGGATTCTGAAAGAAGAGAAGAGGAAGTTGAAGGATAAATCTAAGAGAATGTGGAAGCAATTTGTCTTGATTCAACTTGTTGTAGCTATTTGTTGGTGGATTATGGCAAGCTGATATGTAATAGTTTGGATCCATACTTTGTAGTAGTTTATTGCAACATGTTTTTGGTTCTTGTTGGTTTCTTGTTTGTAGATTAGCAAGATTTGGATCATGTAGTAGTTGTAGCAGTGCACTACCAGGATATTTTGTATTGAGTTCAAAATGATAACTTCGTTATTTGATGCATTTTGGGGCTTAATTTCATATCATTTTGTGTTGAAAAGCATGCAATAGTGGGATTTTATTTAGATTTCATTATATTTTTAAGATTTCAGATTTTTACTTGATTTGAAAGGAATTTGATAGGTTTTAGCACAAAATGAAAGTCCAATGGAATTTAACGCCAAGTTGGAGTCAAGATAGGGAGTCGATAACGCTCAATTATGGCGGAAATATCATATCTCAAGCTCTAGAAGTCCAAATTCAATGTTTCTTATCTTGTTGGAAAGATAAGAGGGACTTATACACTTTTATGTTGATATATTTCATCAATTCTGCCTGCAAGAAATCAGAATATCACAAGAAGCTGAAAGTCGTGCAAGAGTGTCCTGATTTTCGTCTCGATAGGATTCCAATAAATTGGGCAAAACTTGGTATAGAAACTAGATCTTGGGCTGAAATTAGTGTCATTGGATACCTAACCTCAAGGGCTACATCTTTCATGAAGTCGTCAAAGTCCAATTCGTGATCAAAATGGGTCAAAAAGAGTTTGGAAATCATAACCCGGGTGAGGTTGGGTCTCAATGCACGAGCTGAGTAACCATACATTAGAAGCATCGTCCCGACCCGGGTCACCGGTGACCCATCGGGTCACATGTCTTATGCCCCAAATTTCAGTTTTGCTGTCCGATATGGGCAGGGTCATCCGGATCCGATCAGGCCACATTTCGTTTGGCTGTTTCAGACCCCGTTTCAACTAAAACTCTACTCCAAACCTAATTGTGAGATATAAATTGAGAGTTTCTGACTCAAAACAAAGAGGGACATTCATAGATCAATAAGGATTCATCCACATGCAAATACATGAGAGCAAGCAAGGAATCACTACAAGAAATTCTCTCATAGACTACGTCCTTAAGACAACGGTTTTTTTAAAAAACCGTTGTCGTAGCCAAAATTAGCGTTGTCGTAGACAAAACCGTTGTCGTAGACAGAACCATTGTCGTAGTGTAAAAATAAGCTCATAGACAACGGTTTTTTCTTGGCGTTGTCATAGAGCCGTAGTCGTAGGGTAAAAGTTTGCCCTAAGACAACAGTGGTGACTTGAGGTTGTCTTAGAGGTGTAGTCTTAGGTAAAAAATGAACCCTAGGACAACGTTTATGATATGAGGTTGTCGTAGATACGTCCCTAAGACAATGGTTACGATATGAGGTTGTCATTGAAGTGTAGTCATTGATCCCTAAGACAATGGTAACTTTATAGCGTTGTCTTAACCTCATAGTAGCGTTGTCGTAGACTAAATTAACTTGATATTTTTTTCTTAAATATTATTACTTGTAAATACTTGTACTTGTAAAATGAAAAGACATATTATGGAAATTAAATTTAAGGATCAAATCCCCAATTGAAACCCTAGACATCTCTTCTCCTCACCCACGCTGCCTCTGCTCCCTCCGCCGCTGCACCGGCCGCCGCCGCTTCCCTCGACTTCTCTCATCCGCCGCTACTCTTTGGCCTTCTCTCATCTCCGCGGCCTCCGTAGCTCACCGACGCCGCCGCTGCCCCGGCCGCCACCGCTTCACTCGACTTCTCTTATCCGCCGCTGCTCTTTGGCCTTCTCTCATCTCCGCGGCCTCCGTAGCTCACTCACGTTGCTGCTGCCCCCTCCTGCATTGTCGTCACTGCTGCCGCTACCCCCTGTGCCTTCTCTCTCTTCGTTTCTTACCCAACAATTTCGTTTGTTTACAATGGTCTTCAAGAGTCTTTGTGAAGTCGATGCAGCCATCACGATTTGCTTTTCTTATTGATGAAGTTTTTGCAGATTCTCAGTTCTTGCTGCATTCAGCTAATCCCAAAGGATGTGGAGGGATTGAACCGGATTTGATCTGTTGGATACATTTGTAGAATGTTTTGATGAGACAAATCCTTGAGTAACTCTAAATATGCATAACCAATCTTAGGATAGGTTACTGCAATAGAGTTACTACAGAAAAGAAATAGAGAAAGTGTCAAAAGGAAGGATACTGAAAAGAATGGTTAAAAAGAATCTGGTGAACTGATAAGGATACTATTAACTTCAGGAAGCTACTGTAAGGGACCTCGCCAAAGAAGAATACAGAGGGACAGGAAGCTGCCTGAGAACACCATGCCGAAAGCATACTGCAGGAGCAGTATGCTACAGACGCCTCGAGCCACCTGAAGGAGCAAGCCAAAAGAAGAAGCTCCAGAGTGAAGTAAGAGGAAGGAGCTGCAAAGCAGGCATGGGGAGAAAAGTCAAAGTTACCGGTAGACACAAGAAGTTACTGGTAGAGAGAAGAGAAGAGAAGTTAATCAGAAGAAGACACGTGGAAAGCGAAAAACTGGCGTGTGTCAGGATCAGTGCGATGTATCAATGATGGAAATCTGTCTACCTTCAACGGGCAGATTTCACAACCTATAAAGAGAGAAGATTGAAGACTGAAAAGTGTGGGAAAAAGAGAGAATAAGTGAATACATCAGAATATCCAAGCTCACAGAGAGAAGCACAAAAGAAGAGAGAAGAACTTAAAAGAGAGAAGCGCAGAAATAGGGGGAAGCCTTAGAGAAAATAGTGTTCAAACAGAGCAGATGAAAAGAAGAAGAGCTCAAACACTCTACACCCAAGTGAAGACGCACACTCAGTCTACCAATCGAGCATCAAGCTTCAGCAGATCAGTCTGCAAACGGAGGCCAAGCTTGCTGCACCCAGTTGAAGAAGAATGAGATAAACCTCTCTAAAAGGTTGTCTCGGAGTACTCAATGTGAGGAGTAATGTCCTGCTGAGTTTACCACTTTCTAGAAGAGAAAGTGAGGACCCTGGGTGGGTAGTGTATGATCCTGTGTGGGTCAAGGGAAAGTAGGCAAACATCTGTGTGAAGGTTTGCTACTTATTTGTTAAGGGTGAGTTGTAATAGATAGGTCTATGTAAATCAACCAGCTTAACAAAGGTTCCCTCCTGAGTGGATGAAGAGATAACGTAGAAGGATTACTCCACCTTTGAACCTCTATACATCCTTGCGTCTTTATCTTCTTACTGCACTTCATGCATACATGTATTCTCTCTGATAAGCTATACATCTTCTACTCGGCTCTGTAATAATCTTCCGCAAACCACTCTAATCAGTAACCTCCCAAAAGGTTACTGATATTAGAAGTGAGCTGAAAGAGATAGAAGAAAAGTTTAAAAAGAAGATAGGCTTATTCAACCCCCCTCTAAGCCTACCTACAACAGTTTTGGGACCAACATGATCAAGCTAGTCGGTTTGAACAGATTCGACTTAGCTAGCAGCCGAATCTCGTATGTTGCTTTCTCCTTATGATGATGTGTGCCATAACCAAGGCTGAGTGTGGTGAGGGCCAATGCTAAGGAGATCGCTTTTGATCAGAAATCAAGGTCTGCGATGCAATCCGGCATCGATAAGCTCGCCGATGCCGTTGGTCTCACTCTGGGTCCCCGGGTAAGTCTTCTAAAGGGGAAAAAAAATTTCATTGGTTGTATCGTTTTTGTTGAACTTGCTACAGTATGGAATAATTTGTTAATAGTTGATGACTAGTGCTTTTTGGTTTTGTCGAAATGATGAGATGGTATGAGTGAAGGATCATGTGTTTAGTATGCTCAGTTCATTACATTGTTGGATAAGTAGAGGATTAAATTAAAGTGCAAAGACGGAATATCTCTGTATTATGTTGTTGAGATTGAAGAAATTGTCTGTCTGCATTGTCATCTTGTGAAGTTTTGTTGATAGAGTTCTTTTATTTTACAATATCCACTCTTTCATGAGTGGTTGTTGGCAGTCAATTTGAAGTAATTGTTTGTGATTCAGATCATGTGTTGTGAGTTTTCCGAACATTAGTTTGGCATGTGCATGTAAAGGGGCACAGTTTGGTGGAGGTGACCATAGTAATCTGTAAAACATGTTTAGTCTTTCTCTATTATTTAGTTGTGTTCACAAACATATTCTTGATATTAGTTTTTCATATAATATGCAGGAGAGAATGTTGTCTTGGATGAGTTTGGGTCCCCTAAGGTGGTCAATGATGGTGTGACAATTGCATTGCCTGATGCTATGGAAAATGCTGGTGCTGCTTTGTTTGTCTTCCATTCTAACATTTATTTTCATTGCTTTTCCAGCATCAGAACAAGCCACATTTTGTTTGCGGTTTTGACAAACATCTCCTCATTTCATGAATTATTATATTACTGAAGGTTGCTAGCTAGCAAGACAAATGATTCTGCTGGTGATGGAACAACTACTGCATCTGTTCTTGCACGTGAAATTATCAAACTTGGACTTCTTAGTACTGTTACGTCTGGGGCCAATCTAGTTGCTGTGAAGAAGGGTATTGATAAAACTGTGCAGGGTTTGATTGAAGAGCTTGAAAACAAAGCTAGGCCCATTAAGGGTGGGGATGATATCAAAGGTAGGTATAGTATTTTTTAGACTGTAACTGCAATTTGATACTGAGCGATCTTTAAGGTTCATTGAATATGTACTAATTGATTGTGCTGAAAATCTTGTTTCTTGTAGCCATCGCCTCCATATCTGCTGGGAATGATGAGACTAATTTGAGTTGAATGTTTATTTTGTATATTTGAATTTATTCTCATCAATAATACTCTGTGTTTCTCTGCAACAATGAATAAGATCGTGGAGTTGCATAAAGAATCCATAAAACTACACATAGTTGCACATTGTGTTGGAGGTCTAGCCATTCATATCTCATTGATGGGAGGCTATGTATCAGCAGAGCTTGTAGCTTCCATATCTTGTAACAACTCTTAGATCGTATGAACTTTTAGAGTAATAGTTGTTGTATGAACTGTTAAATGAATATTTCAATTTGATATGACTATTTTGAGTTGAATGTTTATTTGTATATTTGAATTTCAATTAATATATAATAATTATTAAATGTTGCTAGAACTTGTAAAAGACAACGCTGAAAATAGACTACGACAATGGCAACGATTAAAAACCGTTGTCTTAGACAGATACAACAACAGCAAGACAACGGTTAAAAACCGTTGTCTTAAGCCTCTACAACAACGGTTGAAAACCGTTGTCAAAGTGTTGTCATTGTTATCTACGACAACGACGGGACAACGGTTAATAACCGTTGTCATAGGTCTCTACAACAACGACATAAAACCGTTGTCAAAGCGTTTTCGTAGATAGATAAGACAACGGTTATTTGGAACCACAACGCTACGAAAACGGTTAATAACTGTTATCTATGTGCATAACGACCGTTGTCGCAGGTGTCTAAGACAACGGTTAATAACCGTTGTCTATGAGCGAAAAATTGCTGACCCCTACGACAACGCCAGCTACGACAACACCCCTTTTTGGCTTACGACAACGGTTAAAAACCGTTGTCTATGTGCGATTTTCTTGTAGTGTATTTTTAACATTAATATGTGTTGAAACTCACGCCAAGAACCAGCAGCAAGCACAAAGAATACAAACTGCAACCCAGAAAACCCTAAAATGCTCCTATGACTTTGATCGATCCAAACTCTAAGTAAACAAAGATTAAACACAGAGATTTAACGTGGTTCGGCTCTACCACTTGAGCCTACGTCCACGGCAGCAAGAATCAAAGTATTTCATTCAGAAACGAAGGAGAAAATCGAGTTACAAAACACTCATTCACTCAAGAACTATTTCTAAGCTCACACGCACACAGCTCTCTTGATCTCACTGAATTCAAGTATAACTTGCTTAGATAATACAACCCTATATGCATGCTTATATAGGCTTCAAAAGCCCTCAACCAATTCACCAGAACAACCGCTCAAAAGTAACGAATTTCAGTTACAAGAAAATTCCCTGCGCAAAAACCCTAATTTTGCTAATCCGGTTTGCACAGTTTCAGAATCTATCTTTTTCCCGGTTCACCACTTTTAAGCCCGGTTCTTGCTGATCCGACTCCGGTTCCAAATCATGCAGGCTCTGCACGACTCACCAACATATAAATCTTGAATATTCTGAGTTAACTCTGACAATTCTCCACCTTCACTCTGAAGCATTCAATCATCCTTGCTGCTCCTTGTTCTCTTGCTTTTACTTCCAGCTTTCCACTTGAACCAGCATCATGCAGTAATGGAATTTCACTCCTGGTATTACCTTTGTCATCATATCAGCTGGATTCTCTCTGTGTGTATTTTCCTTGCTTCAATCACTCGTTTCTCCACCTCTTCTCTCACAAAATGATATCTCACATCAATGTGCTTTGACCTCTCATGGAAGACCTGATGTTTGGCTAGATGGAGTGCACTTTGGCTATCACAATTGATGGGTGTTCTAGCTTGATTTATTCCTAACTCACTCAGCATTCCCTGCAGCCAAATTGCTTCCTTCACAGCTTCGGTCATGGCCAAATACTCAGCTTCTGTGGTGGAAAGTGCCACCACTGGCTGTTGCATGGACTTCCAACTGATAGCTGTGCCAAACAACTTGAATATGTAACCTGTAAGTGATCTCCTATTGTCTAAGTTTCCTGCAAAATCAGAGTCCACATACCCTTCCAAAGATCCTTGCAGTCAGTTTGCTTAACAAATGATAAACCATAATTTTGAGTTCCATGGAGATATTTAAGCATCCACTTAACCCCTTCCCAATGTTGCTTTCCAGGGTTAGCCATAAATCTACTCACACAACTCATTGCAAAAGCTAGATCAGGCCTAGTACATATCATGATATACATCATACTACCAACACAACTAGCATAAGGAACACCATTCATATGATTCATCTCATCACTTGTTATAGGTGACTGATCTTTACTGAATTTCATGTGAGAAGGTAGAGGAGTTACAACTGATTTAGCTAAATTCATGCAAAATCTCTTAAGCACCTTAACTATATAATCAGTTTGATAAAGAAGCAATCTTTTCCCAGCCTTATCTCTTTTGATATCCATTCCTAAGATCCTCCTAGCTTCACCCAAATCTTTCATTTCAAATTGATCTTTCAGTTTAGATTTTAATGACTCCACCTTGTCCAAGCTTCTACTTGCAATTAACATATCATCTACATATAGCAACAAGTAGGTTACCACTTCATTCTTAACTTTTTCTAAGTAGACACAACTGTCATGCTTACACCTTAACATGCCAATACTAATCATGAACTTATCAAATCTTTTATACCATTGCCTAGGACTTTGTTTTAAACCATAAAGAGATCGTTTTAGCAAGCACACTTTCCCTTCATTTTCAGGTAAAATAAAGCCCTCAGGCTGTTGCATATATAAGGTTTCAATAAGATCTCCATGAAGAAAGGCAGTTTTCACATCTAATTGATGCAGGAACATATCAAATTGTACTACTAGAGCAAGCAGAATTCGAATGGAAACATGTTTTACAACGGGTGAGAAAATTTCATTGAAATCTATACCTTCTCTTTGAGTGTATCCTTTGGCAACAAGTCTTGCCTTAAACCTTATGGATTCAGTTCCAGTGACTTCAATTTTCCTCTTGAAGATCCACTTGCTTCCAATGACTTTGCTTCCAGGAATTTTATCTACCAGCTCCCATGTTTGATTCTTTTCCAAGGATAGCAGCTCTTCATTCATTGCTTGTATCCAATGATTGCAGTCCTTTGATCTTATGGCAGCTTTGTAATCTCTAGGTTCTTCATACTCTATATCCTGTGCTACATTCAAAGCATAAAACACAAAATCAGCTTGTCCATACCTGTTTGGGGGGTGAATTTCCCTCCTTTCTCTATCTCTTGCCAGGTTATAGTTAGTTAGATCAGGCTGAATTTGTTGCTCTTCTTCTCCTTCTCCTTCAGGAGCCTCTTCCTCTTCAATTTGAGCCTCAGTTTCAGGGATTTGATCATCATCTTGAAGAGAGATCTCCATTTGAGTTGGAGTTGCTTCTGTTGCAGATTCCAGATTTTGATCCTTTTGACTATCAAGTTGTGGGGATTTCTCTTTGTACCCCATTACATCTTCTCTGAAAGTCACATCCCTACTAACAAAACATCTTTGATGATTTGGTTCTAAACACCACAATTTAAAACCTTTAGTGCCTTTGGGATAACCAATGAAAATGCACTTTACTGCCCTAGGCTCTAGTTTATCTTGCCTCACATGTGCATATGCCAAACATCCAAACACTTTCAGGGATGAGTAATTAGAATGCTTACCATACCATACCTCATTAGGAGTTCTAAAATTGATTGCTGATGATGGAGTTTTGTTGATTAGAACAGCAGCAGTTGCAATGGCTTCTCCCCAAAAGCTTTTAGGAAGTCCAGCATCAAATAGCATGCATCTCACTTTCTCTAGTAGTGATCGATTCATCCTTTCAGCTATGCCGTTTTGTTGTGGAGTTGCCACTACTGTCTTGTGCCTAATTATCCCTTTCTCCCTGCAATACACTTGGAATTCCTCGGACAAGTACTCAAGACCATTATCAGTTCTTAAGATTTTTAATCTCTTTCCAGTGTTAGTTTCCAGCATAGTTATCCACTCTTTAAACTTCTCAAAAGTTTCATGCTTGTGTTTCAGTATATAAATCCATAATTTCCTAGAATAATCATCTATGAAAGTTAAGAAATATTTACCTCCACCATGAGTTTCAGTCCTAGAAGGACCCCAAATATCTGAATGAGCATATTCAAAGATACCTTGAGTAGTATGTTGAGCTACAGCTGGAATTGGAGCTTTCCTTGCCTTTCCAAGTATGCATTGCTCACAGCTTTCAATGGCTGTGATCTTAGTTCCATCTAGCAGTCCTGAATTAGATAGTACCTGCAATGGCTTTGATCCAATGTGGCCAAGCCTCTTATGCCACAATACTGACTTTGGATCACTAGTGATTGCAGCTGATTCACCTTTCACTACAGATCCTTCAAGTATGTATAAGCCATTCGATCTCCTTCCCTTTAACACTAAGTTTGATTCCTTAGTGATCAAGATTTGTTCTCCTTGGGATTTGAATTGATAACCTGCAGAGGTTAGAAGTCCAAGTGATATAAGGTTCCTTTTGAGTTCAGGAATATACCTTACTTCAGGTAGGATCTTGACTCTTCCATCATGAAGTTTGAGCCTTATCTTCCCTATTCCAGTCACCCTGCAAGATTGATCATTCCCAAGCAATACTAAGCCACCATCTTCAGTTTTCAGATCAAAGAACAAGGATCTTGTTGGACACATATGGAATGAGCATCCTGAGTCCAAGACCCACTCCTCTTTCAGCTTTGAATCCACTATACACAGCATGTCTGCCGGCTCATATCCTCTTTCTGCTACTGCTGCTTGTTGTGGTGGATTAGGTGCTTGATTCTTCTTCTTCTCAGGGCAATTCTTCTTCAAGTGTCCCACCTTATGGCAATTATAACACTTCCTAGTCTCAGTAGCCTCAGGATTTTGCTTCTGATCTCCTTGGTTCTTGGATTGATTCTTACCCTTATTCTTCTTATTCCCTTTGAACCTTACATTGAGTCCTTCACCCTGACTTTGCGGTTTTGACTCTGATGGATCTGAGATCATCTTGGTCTTGATTGACATTTGAACTTCTTCCAGAGTGAGTGGGGTAGTTCTCCCATATATCAATGTATCCCTAAAGTGCCCTAGAGATTTTGGCAAAGAATTAAGAAGCAATAATGCTTTGTCTTCATCTTTCTGTATCTCATCAATATTCTCGAGGTCATCCACGATCTTGTTGAATTCACTCAGCTTCTCCAGGACCCTCTTCTCATCTATGATCTTAAATGAGATCAGTTTCTGCTTGAGATACAGCCGATTTGCCAAGGTCCTTGTCATGTAGAGAGCATCAAGTTTCTTCCACATCCCATGTGCAGTGGTCTCCTTGCACACTTCTCGCAGTGCTGTGCCACTCAAGCATAGAATAATTGCACTCCTAGCTTTCTTGCACACTTCCAGCCTCTTCTGAATTAATTCTGGAGTCGATCCACCCGCTCCTTCCTCAAGAGCTTCTTCCCAGCCGTTTTGCACTAAGAGTGCCTCCATTTGGACCTTCCATAGGTTGTAATCTTCAGTTCCAGAGAACTTTTGAATGTCGAGCTTCATCCCGGTCATTCTTGGCGTCGTAGCCTTCCCACAGACGGCGCCAATTGTTGAAACTCACGCCAAGAACCAGCAGCAAGCACAAAGAATACAAACTGCAACCCAGAAAACCCTAAAATGCGCCTATGACTTTGATCGATCCAAACTCTAAGTAAACAAAGATTAAACACAGAGATTTATCGTGGTTCGGCTCTACCACTTGAGCCTACGTCCACGGCAGCAAGAATCAAAGTATTTCATTCAGAAACGAAGGAGAAAATCGAGTTACAAAACACTCATTCACTCGAGAACTATTTCTAAGCTCACACGCACACAGCTCTCTTGATCTCACTGAATTCACGTATAACTTGCTTAGATAATACAACCCTATATGCATGCTTATATAGGCTTCAAAAGCCCTCAACCAATTCACCAGAACAACCGCTCAAAAGTAACGAATTTCAGTTACAAGAAAATTCCCTGCGCAAGAACCCTAATTTTGCTAATCCGGTTTGCACAGTTTCAGAATCTATCTTTTTCCCGGTTCACCACTTTTAAGCCCGGTTCTTGCTGATCCGACTCCGGTTCCAAATCATGCAGGCTCTGCACGACTCACCAACATATAAATCTTGAATATTCTGAGTTAACTCTGACAATATGATTAATGCAAAATTTCAGCTAACGATACAAATCTCCTAGAGAATTCGTATAATAATAATAATAATAATAATAATAATAATAATAATAATAATAATAATAATAATAATAATAAAATGGATCAGTGATGCAAGATCCTATTCCCTTGTAACTCTCAATACATTGCTCTTTGCAAGTTGAAAAACAACCTTTAAATATAACTGTGCATTTTTGGCATTCACTTCATCAACTGTTATTGCCATTATAACTGCAACGCATCAAATTTGTCTTTGTTAGAACATATATATAGATAACTAGTTTCATATTATAAATTATTCGATCGAAAACACACCTGCAAGAAGGAGAAAAATGTTAACCCAGGAATATTTGGCCATCTCAGCAATTAATTCTTGTTTTCTCTTCTATAAAATCTCTAAAACAACACAAAACTTCATATGAGACGGTATCACAGATAGTTTTCGTGAGACGGATCCTTATTACCCATAAATTGAACTCATATCCACAAATTTTCATATGAATTGCTAAGTGTGGGTCTCACCGAAAAAGATCCGTGAGACGGTCTTACACAAGACTTGCTACTAAAATAAATGTGGTATTGATGTCTAAGTAATGGGTGCTTTTATAGCAGAGAATAGCATCGAGACTTTCTTTAAAATAATCATTTTATAATTTGTAAATGGTAACTATTTTATATAGGGAATTTCATGATCATCGTGTATTGATTATTTCCTATTTTTGTAGGACCTTCAATCATGATGATTTCGAATTGATTCTTTACTATTTTGGATATGTAGGAGATTTTTTCCTATGTATATATAGCATCTTTTTTAGTGAGAACTACGGTTTCTTCTTGTGTTGAAAATAAATAAATAAATTACATAAATAAATTACATACAATATCTTAGTTGGAAATTAATTCAAAACATTACAAAATTAGATTAAGGATTTTATTACAAGATATCTTCGTGGAATTAATTTGATTCTCTTTTCAATTTTGAATTCTAAATTTCTTGATTAGTAAATGGTACATGAATTTGCCCAATTTGTATGTTCTTTAATTTATGATAAAACTCCAAAACAACACTTATTTTGAAACGGATAAATAATATTCAAATTGATTGAGTGATATATCCACCATTATTTAGGTACAAATTGGATATCTCCCAAGAATTCTTTTCAAATCAACCTATTTACAAATATAATTTTAGTTATTCAATGTACTTATTCAACCTTATTATTAATTCACTACATGATTTTGATGTTTTACCCA